>BPLR01019955.1:0-98616 GCA_021605095.1 Caerostris extrusa
TAAAAGTGATTAGCCTTTCTATTCTTCCACAGGCTAGGTTTCAAGTAAGAGTCCCTTCGTGCTATGGATGCTACTGTAATTGATTTGAATCCACGCCAAATCAGTCCCTGTCTAATATAACTGTAGGGCTTTGTAAAACTTACCTGTAAGTACGAAATGTTTCATACAAATCCCAGCAAGGGCACAGCCCCCTTTCATGGGCACAATGCGCCATTGAAAAGAAACATTTTAAAATAAAAAATAAATAAATAATAAGCATATGTATTTTTATTTTGTGTAAATTTATAATGGATGTTTAATAACAGTTATAATATTTTGATATTTTTAATTAATACACAATAAAATTTTTACATACGAAGGTATACACATGCATATATATATATATATATACATATATAGATATATTATTCCAAATTACGCCATTATAACTTTTTTTCTTTTCCATTATTTGTGTAAATAATAATTTTGTAAGCCTCGTGCTGCTTTTGTTGGATTAGGAAATTATGTGTTAATAAGAGTTGAATAAGAAAAGAAAATGTAAATAATAAAAATAAAAAAAATAAGGAAAAAATAAATAAAATAAAATAATAGTTAATTTTATATATTTAAATATAAAAGCATTGTGATGAAAATTAATTTCAAGTTTTCGAGTCTTAGACACATCTATAGCATAATTTCATTCAATCAGCAGTTCATTATAATTTACTATTAAATAAAATACTAAATAAATACATTAAATAATGATTTGCAAAGAATAGACGGTTATTTGTATTGAAATCACATTTTTTCATATGAATTCCTGTGTAAATATTTCGTTAGAAATTGGAATTTTTCAATCTTATCACCAAACGCATACTAAGCGCAGAATGTTGTGTATATCCGTTAGCAACAACTTCTAAATCATGTAAATATTCCGTTGAAAATGGAAAATCTTGGGGGTATTTTCATTCCGTTATCATGAGATCAAATAACATAGCATAACATAACAAGATATACAATAATATTGTATATCTGCCAGATAGCGCACAGAAATACCGGTTGAGTTCTTAGCAGCCCCAGATTTGAGTTATCTAAAGCTGTTTTTCGCACGATAACGGCGAGTGCGGAAATCAGTCGGCCATTAAAATAAACAAACATTTTTCCTCTTTGTTTTCAACGGTGTTACAGAGTGGAATAATGTTTCATTTTTACTTTGTCTACATATTTTAATTTAAGTCTTAAAATATCAAAAAGAAAATTTAATATTGCTATTTGAAATATTTAAAAAAATTGATTAAATATTGTGCAAAAATTGATTTTTTTTTATTTTTAAAAACAGAGAAAAATTATCGATTTTCCAATTTAATCGTAGTTTGTTATGTGTCGTTGTAATTTGTAATTGTTGAATAAATTTTAAGTTGCGCTTGCTTATTATTAGTGTGTGGGTTAATAAATAAGTTCAAAAAAATTTTTTCATTTATTAAATCAAATATTAAGATTTAAAATTGTGGATGGTAAGAAAATAAGTCATAATATTTGTAATAATTGCATAATTTGTAGTTATAAGAAATAATAAATAAATAAATAGATTCAGTTACCTGAGATATTATTTTTTATAAGAATAATTATTACTTCTTCATTGGCGCAATAGTCCCATGGTGGGCCAGAAACCGTCTGCTACTGGCAGATTTCGAAATAGGAGATGTTTTTTTTTTCAAGATGTAGGGTTGTCAGCCCTACGTCCAACAGTCCTATTAGACCGAGACCTATGGTTTTAAAGTGATTCAGAACCACTACAAGCATTCATGGAACCGCCGGAACTCGATCGAAACCTGTACAGAGCGCTAGTTATTCGGCGCAATAATTCATACTTCAATCATAAAATAATAAAATTTAAATACGATCCAATCATGATTAGAGTAGGAAAATTACAATTTCTTAAATAAGTATTTACCGATGATTATGCAACTATGTATGTAAAAGTAGAAGGACATAAATTCCATAAATGAATATTCTTGAAATAATTTATTTATTATTTTGAAACAGTAAGTTTTTATTTTCAAAAAAAAAAAAAAAAAAAAAAATCATTTTAAGACCTTTTCTTCTTAACAAGTTTTGTTATAAAAATAGTTTCGTTGTGTACAAATAAGCATAAAAGTATATTAAAAGTAACACTCTATAATTCATGAGAATTAAATATCAATAGCGGCAAAAAGTGGAATGAAAAATCCACGACTGGCACCTGTTAGGTTACACCTTGTCGTAAAGAACTGTTTACTGCTTTGACGTTACCGAAGTTGATGAAAAGAAATCTTCCCAGTTACGGCTGCGATTACAAAGGTCGTTGAAAAGATTTGTGTCTCCGTGTTATTCCTTTTGTTGAGTTAGTGATTGGGTCAGTCTTCTTTTCCCCTCCTTTTCCTAGAATTCTTATTACCCCAGGGCAAAACTTTCCTCCAAACTTAAACCAAAATAAGCTATTACATGGGGAACTCCAGCCTCCCCCCCCCCCATCTCCTAAAAAATCCTGCTTTTATTGAGTTGCGGTTAATCTTTAAAAGATTAGTCTTGAAATGATGTATCTATTTATGATGAATTATAAAATGTTTTAAATGTGGTATTAGTAGTTATAACGAATATAGAAAACTTAAATAGAATTATAATGAATATATGTAGAAAAAAGTTATGTAATTAAATGAATCCACTTTAAAATTTTATTAGCTAGTTTGAAAAAAATTTCTGAAATTTTAATTGTCTAAATAATATCCAGAAAAGTTTATATGAATGTTATGATTATTCACATATTATTCATATAATATGTGAATTTATATGTGAGGACAACACATATATTGCTTATTATTATTAATGCATTATTTTGCATAAGAATTCGTTCTTTTGCGTTTTCTTTCCTTTACCCTCAAGCTTGAAAATTAGCGGACAGACAATTCTTATTTGCATAAATTTAAATCTATGGTCAACAATATCATACTTAGTTTTTGTGAAGATTAATAAAAATAAATTATTTAGCTGTGACATATATTTTTTATTATTATTAATACATTATTTTGCATAAGCATATATTTTTTTGCGTTTTCTTTCCAGGAAAAGAATATCATAAGTTTGAAAATTATATTCTTGAGAGGCCGTTACAGTTATATAATTTTATAGACAATACATATGTTTTGAATAATAATATTATACTTGAAACGAATGAATTGGAAAGAAAAAACAGTATTTTTAAATTGAAGTTGATGTATTAGTTGTAATTACAAAAACAACAGTTAAAGCAGCTAACAGACAATTCCTATTTGAATAATTTAAAAATTAATTTATTTTTTTTTTTAATTTGTAGTCAACATTGTCATATTTAATTTTGTGAAAATTAATAAAAATAATTTATTTAACTGAGAGGAATGTAAATAACTGCTTGGATAATAATTTTGGTAACATCAATACAGAGAAAAATATTATTGGGGACAATGGTAAAATCGCAGAATAGAGGTTGTTGGGATTTGGCGTCAAAAATTCGTTTCGCCAAAGTGCATCAAGTAACGGGTTGCGATTTGAAGTTTAGTAAATTGTAAACAGTACAAGACACCCTGGTTATCATATTTTGCGACTTATTAATTGGCGCAACAAAAATGTCGCCAAATCCTATTCGCGATCTTTATTTTGCAATTTGGCCGAAAGAATAATTCATATTAGTTATATAGATTGTTATAAAGTAATTTTGCAGAACTGCCATATGAATTCATTACAAATTCTCTTTGAAAAATTGTTCTCGTATGATTAATGTTTATTTCCAATTAAGATGAATATTACAATACAAGTCCGAAACTATTTCTACAGTACCACGCAAAATGTTAATAAATTCTCTTAATTAACATACCTCATTATGTTCTTTCCCAGTTAGAAATCACCTGGTTCTCTCTAACATCCTGAATATCTTGTTGGCATTCATTACAATAAAATTCCAAAATTAGAATGTTTTAAATCGCATTTGCAACTTGGCGTGATTCTTACGCATTTCTTTTAAGATTTATGTCAATTGTTTATACAACTAATTTAAATGCTATCTTTTACTTCTGAAGCTGATATCACGCCAACCCTTCCGTTCCGGCATCCTTACGAATTTCTCCATTCGATTGTCTTTTGGGGTCATCCAACAGATGTTTTCTGGAAGAAAACGGATCTTTTCCACCCTCTACCGTCCACCCCTGCTCCGCGCATGTGCGTTTAGTTTTACTGGTCAGGTGCCCTTTTCCAAAGACTTCGATCGAAAATTCCAAAACGTGACTCCTTTTATCTCCTTAAAGAATGCTGGCAACGAAGATAAGAATCGCTGAGTCGTGTGTCGTCCATCCCTCCACCCCCCTTTCTGTTCGACCGAGATCCGTGTGGTGATGCTGCTAATTTTCATTTCCGTTTTGCATTCAAAAGGGACATTGGAGAAGAATAACTTGTTCACACCGATAGCCCGTTGCCCTGTTTGTTATTTTACAATCCGTTGCGTCCTTAAAAAAGTCTCAAGGTCGTTGGGGAATTACTCTGGGTTTGTTGAGGAGGGGACTATCGGATTCGCTCGACTGACAAAAGATTTTAAAGAATGAGGATCTCACAAACAAATTGCCAAGGAAAATTGCACAATGGGTGCAATAATCTTCAACATAGACGTGTTTTTCGTCGCCGGTTTATTGACCACTGGGTTTTTCTTTGTCAGATAAGGCATGCGTCTCACTTTTGTCATCCAGGTGACTTTCAATTTAAATAATTATTCGCTTTGCTAATCTTTAGTGTGGTGATGACGTGGGAAAAGAAAGAATCGATGTGACCGCACAATTGAAAAACATTGGAGAAGAACACTTAATTAATTTTTTTTTTAGCTGTTTATATCTAAATTATTGCTAATCTATATCTAAATATTGTGTTAACTTTTAAAAATTCTAATAATTAGTAAGTTGGTCAAAAGAATACTTAAAATAAGTAAAATTTTGAATTTAAAACAATTTGCCCACTGAAAAAAGAAATATATGTTTATCTGATACATAAACATTTGTTTGTAAAAAGTTTTTGAATTAATTATTTTTTTCCTTTGTCGCAATCTCTATGGTTGGTTGGTTGACGTATTCTTTTGGACTATTTAGCCCCTGGGTGCTCCATCTCCGATATGACAGGGTAAATACAGTTGAAACAATGAAATTTGTCCAGAATATATTTACAAATATAATAAAATTAACTTACATTCATAAACAAATAAAAGAAAAGAAAAATATTTAAACATTAAATTAAAATTTTGCGCGGACGTTTTAAATCAGAATTAAAAATGTAAGAGTCAATCTCCTGGATTGCAGTATTTTTATGATTAATAAGCATGTAAAAAATTTAATAGAGATCTAAATATGTGTAAGGAAATCTTTTAAGAAGGAATGTTAATAGCTTTATAGGTATCAGAATTGCGCATGAACCATTTAGCAGAGGTAATATGGCACAGTGATATTTTTGTAAACTTTCAAGCATTTTTTAAGTTAGATTTAGCCGCATAGAACCAGACCGGGCAAGCGTACGTGGGATTTGGGCAAAAGCACAGCCGTAAAAAGAAATTTGTTATCCTTGGTCATGGTAGAATTTCTATTTATAAGTGGGTAGAGTTTTCTGAAAGCAATACGAAATTTAGTTTTTGGTGTACAAAAATGTTTCAAGTTAAATGCTGACCCAGAATAACTCCTAAATATTTAGTTTGATTATTCCAAGTGATAATTCGTATGTCTAACATATTTAAGAAAGAATATATATATATAATTCAATCATAGGAGCACATTTTATGTCAAAAACATACTTTTCAGGATAAAATAAAAAATTTATGGTAAATAAATAACATCTATTGAGATCATTCGCCTTGGGAACAAGATATTATTGTCGTAAGTGTATCAGAAAACATATAAATGTGCATTAAAGAAAATCATGTCAGCCTCCGCCTTAGATTTTGTTTTAAAAAATTATTTTATTTCATTTTCCTGTAGATGTCTTAAAGAATAATACCTTTAAAAAATTTCGTATATACCTAAGAAATAGAGGATGTCTAAGTAAATATTATTATTTCATGTAATAATAATAATTTCCTCCTCATTTTCACACAATGAAATATCAATATTTAGATTTTTCGTTATTTATAGATTCAACAATCATGAAAAATAAAAAGGGAATATTTTCGATATAAATTCTGATATCTGCCTGAATAATTTACAAAAGTATTCCATATTGTGAAATATCAAAAATTATTTTTATGTTACTATCGCATAATAGCACACTATGCATCTTTTGAAGAAAGTTATTCATAATAATAAAAAAATGTCTATATATAAGTTTCACAAACAATTACGACGTTGTATAAGAGAATAAAATAAATAAATAAATAAAAAAGATGGAAGAAAATTATCCTTGACATTTATTTATAAAAAAAACCTGCTCCACAGATGCTTTTGATCTGTCGATAAGCTCAAACTTTCGATGAATGGTTGATATCGAATTTATTCGCTCACAATGGAATAAAAGTATCACCTGCGCCATCTTGATTTCGCAATGTTGTCTGTTTTGATAATTTTGGGTATAATGCAAGGAGATTGACTTAATTTATTTCTGACAGGGTCATTCGAAAAATCAATCAAACATTCCATTCGAAATTGTTTGAAAAGTGAAGTTGAAGCATTGATTTTTTTCCCCTTATTCATCTTTCGAGGTCTCGTGTTTTTAACCTGCCGGAGTATGTATGACATTGCCATTTTTTTTCCTTCCCGCCGCATTATGTTAATCCAATTTAAAGCTTATTCCTTTGATGCATCACCAAGCATGGAAGTTATGTTAGTAGAACATTTCGTCTTCTCAATATCGAAAGTGAACAAAAGAATAAAAAAATAATAAAGAAAAAAAAAAAAAAAAAAAAAAAAGGTTTCAGAACACGTTAAAAATAATCGTATGTGTCGATCGCTTGCATTTTATGATGTTGCTGTTAAAAGTTAATTATTAAAAAAATCGTTTGCATTTTATGATGTTGCTGTTAAAAGTAATTATTAAAAAATCGTTTGCATTTTTATGATGTTGCTGTTAAAAGTTAATTATTAAAAAAATCGTTTGCATTTTATGTTGTTGCTGTTAAAAGTAATTATTAAAAAAAAAAATCGTTTGCATTTTATGATGTTGCTGTTAAAAGTAATTATTAAAAAAAAAATCGTTTGCATTTTATGATGTTGCTGTTAAAAGTAATTAAAAAAAAAAATCGTTTGCAAAATGTTGCTGTTGTTAATTTAAAAAAATCGTTTGCATTTTATGATGTTGCTGTTAAAAGTTAATTATTAAAAAAATCGTTTGCATTTTATGATGCTGCTGTTAAAAGTTAATTATTAAAAAAATCGTTTGCATTTTATGATGTTTTGTTACAAAGTTAAAAAAAAATAAAATTTCATTTATTTAGTTTTTTTAAACAGAAATAAATATTTTTAAAAAATATTCTTTTTAAAAATATATTTTTTTTTACAAACTTAAAACTAAATAAATTAAATCATTTTTTTAACAAACGAATTTTTAAAAATATTTAAAGTATAAATGAAGTATAAGTATAAAAATCATAACGATATTAAAAATTCATTTATGTAACAGCTCACTACAAGCGAAAATCCTCTCGTATTTAAATAAACGTGTATTTCTCCTTTATATTTAATTTAAATATTTTCATTGCATAATTATCTGTATAATTTTACCTAAACTTACATTTCTTTTTTCTTCCTTTTTTCCACCTTTTTTTTCTTTTTCTCTCTCTCTCTGTCTCTTTTTTTTTTTTTTTTTTTTCCATTTTCAAGTATAATTTTTGTTATAAATTTCATTCATAAATAGAAAATATTAAAATTGTATTAAATTATTAAAAACAGTTACATGAATAACGTAAAATAAAGATTATTTAATATAACTAACTTACCACAAATTGCATGCCTCGAAAATTTTTGTACCTTTTTTAACGAATAAGTCTAATAATTAACTTTTAACAGCAATATCATAAAATGCAAATATCGACACATACAACAACTGTTTTTAACATGTTCTTTGAATCTTTTTTTTTTTTTTTATTTTGTAAAATAAGATTTTCAATTTACATAATTTTTTTATTATTATTATTATTATATAAAATTGGAATTGCTTCAACAAATTTTACAATGAATTCGATTTCTGATCAATATAAGGGTAAATGTGAAAAAAAAAAAGTGACCTATTTAATGTTTTTCATTCTTTTTCACCTTGTACAAGAAAAATAACAAATAATGTGTTCATGCTATTATAAATATAATAATACGTTTAAAAAAATAATGAAAAAACATAAGCATACAAATCGTATGAATCCTTTAACTTGCAAGTGTGTGAAAATTCATCAACCGTATCATTGTTGAATACGGAATAGAATGTAACAATTAAGCCTACGTTCACTCTTCAAAACGGATTCTATTCCCACGTGTGAACTTGGAAGTACTTGGTGACCTGCCCAGTTTTTGCAACCAAAAAAGGAGGGAAAAAAATCAAAAGAATAAGTATTCCTACTATCCGACATATTTACCTAAACCCACTCGTACTCAGAAGGACAGGAATTTGCCCTTCGAGTGCTAATTCTCATCCATTGATCTTCTATCGGATCGCTTGTTTTGCGAAATTTTTATGGTAATGATGGGTTTAACTCTTGACACTCTTTTTTTCTCATTGACTTTCGTCTGTGGGAAGCAAAACAAATTACTTAATCTTATTTGCTTGAAAAAAAGGTTCCTGCACACACACCTACGATTTTCTATTGTCGTTTTGTTTGTTTTTGTGGAGTTTATCTAGTTATTATAACTAATTAAATCAATTTAGCATCACATGTACTGAAGAAAAGATTTTTTTAATGTGTTAATTAACATAAATATTCAAATACTGTGTAACTCTGTTTATAATTTTGTTAATTAAAACTATATAATATGTATTTTCCGTTTCATAATTGCAAATCATCACGGCTAAAAATTTGTTGTTGCTGTTTCTTATCCCACTTGGTAGACAGCAACATTTAGGCCAAATCCATGGACCCGTGGTAGAGAGAAATGGGGGACAGCTTCTGTTGTAATGAAGCACCCGTAGGTGGAAGTCTGACTTGACTCTGTGAGGCTGACTTTTTTTTTTTTATGGGGTAGGATTATCAGCCCAACGCTCTACAGTCATATTAGATCGGGATCTACGGCGTTAAGTGGATTCTGAACCAATACAAACATCCATAACACCGCCGGGGCTCCAACCCGAAACCTGTGATGCTAGTCACTGCTCATTATGCTGGTTAAAAATTTAAATAATAGTAAATAAATTCTTGATAAAATCGTCGGTTATACTCCACTGAAGTTTAGCCATCAAATCACTATTTTAAACTTGTTCGCATAGAATTTTGTTGATATTTCACACACACACACATATATATATATATATAACCACTCCTTTCGTATATGTGGCAACAGTTACTGCAGAACATCAACAGCGACCTCTAAAAATAAAACGAACGAACTTAGTAATAGTTAAGAACTCTCTAGTGTGGTTGAATGCAATACCTTTCATTTTCTTTTTGTATTTAACTTTCATGTTAAATAATTTGGTCCAATTATAATTAACCTTATTTATCCTTCATATATAATTAACCTTATTTATCCCTTCATATATATATATATATATATATAACTTTTTTTTGTTACTTAGCTATATACAAATAAATTAAATCCAAAATGACCTTATGCATACATTTATTTAAAAAAATATTGTAATTTCGATTTTAATATTTCAGGTAAAATTTGTTTTTTGTTTTAAAAAAACAAAGAACAAAATTATTTTTAAAAATCGTTTTCATTAATTTCATAAGCACAAAATATAAAACTCAAAAGATCTGCTAAATTTTCGAACGATTAACGCAGGAAAATGTTCCTTGTTGGAATATCTAAGATTTTATTTACACTGTTTAAGAAACAATTAGACTTGAATTTGTGGAATGCGGAAAAGCAAACGATAAATTGAGATTCTACTGTGGTTGTTTTCAAATTTCGTTTTCTTTCATAGGAATAAGAACAGAAAAAAAAAAAAAAAAAAATTAAATTATGGTATGAGAATCGTAAACATTTCGATTGTTGCTCGCTATCTTAAAAGATATACTTTGCCACACTAGTGATGTTTTTCTTCCTATCTAGAAAGAAAAAAAAAAAAAGTAATAATAAATAAAATAACTGCGTAAACGAAATGTAATGTATGAAAACTTAAGACGGATGCATAATTTATGAGAGGTAATAAAACTGTCTGGATGGGATAATGTTGCATAAAATATAATCATAAATTACCTAGTTTTTACTTCATAACTACTACTAATCTATGTGTTGTTTTTTTTTATGACCAACTTTTCAATTTGCAAGCTTTTTTCATCGTTTCATTCGTTGAGATTACAAATAAATTTTTGTTATTGTTCTAATTCGTATTATAACAGCATATTTATGTTTCTGTGAAAATAAAATGAATTTAATGTAATAAGCAGAATATGACGAGCTAAAATTAAAAGAGAAATGTTATCAAAGTTCAAACGGGGGGGGGAGGGGGTACCCTGTTGAATTGATAGTAAATAAATTTACTGTTACTGTTCTTGTTTAAAAAGGCTGTTGCCAATTTTAGATTAAGAACTGGGCACAACTGCCTGGCCGGACATCTGGCCAAAATAATGATTACGAATTCTGATGTATGTGTTTTACGCGAGACAGAGAAAATGAACGAGGCCCATCTTCTTCTGCTCGGGACTGGACTTTTTAAATAACAACAGAATGGTGATTTCTGTATGCTTTACTGGAGGGCCAGAGAAAACGTCCCGATCGCACGGACTTTTATTAGGTGCTTTTAGCTTTTTAAATGTTTATTTGTTTTTAAGGCCTTTTGGTCGTTTTTTTGTTAAGAATGTCTGGTCTTTTTCCTTTGTAATTTTGATTTGTTTATATGTTCTTTTTGTTTCTATGGTAAGTGACCAAATTTGTATGGATTGAGTTCCAATAAAGCCATCGGTAACAACAACAGTTCTAGTGCATAGTTCCAATAATCCTGGGATTATTAAACGTGGTTAATGTTGTTATAATATCTTGACTAGTTTCTATTCCATTGATTGATTGGTTATTGAACGTTGACGCATACTTGTGACTATTGAACTGGATGATAACCTTCAAATATAGAGGTTAAACATTTTGATTTATGGCTTGAGAAACCATATGGACTCTGGTGCGATAAACAAATTCAATCATCGTTGCTATATTTTTTTAACGATTCGCATCATATGAAGCCCATATAACGAGTCGTTCATTATTCGTTGCAGTCCAATGAGAAGAACATGATGAATTGCCAGTGTATTTCAGTTTTATTCATTTTACTATTTTTAATAAATGTATGTCCTTAAGGATGAGTGACAAGCAATATCGTTTCACGATCACCGGAAATTGAAAATTAGCCTTGGTGTATCCAAAACTTGATTGATATTTACTCAGGTGGTATATTTTTATTCATACTTGAAACCTCGCTCACATGCACGTCATTAGCTAACTCGAAAATCGTAAAGCAAGATTCTTGTTTAAGAACATAAAATAATTGTAGGATGCAATATATAAACAGAAATGAATCCAAAAGTTGATATTAATTTGCTCTTACAATTAAATTAATTGTAATTTATAGTGTGCTGTTAAAGTTAACACAAAAGCCACTTGCTTAAATATCTAACTTTTAAAGCAGGATTTTTTAAAAAATTTAATAAATTCAGTGTCGATATTCTGCTTTTAATTACTTTATTTTGCCTTTCTTCCCCCCTACTTAGAGTGAATAATACAATGAAGAAAATATTATTACTAAATTACTCATGTATTAAAAATTAAATCAACTATGAAAACTAATAAGAAGGAAAAAAAAAAATTTTTTTTTTTTTAACGAGAATAGAAGCAGATTTGTATAATCAGATTAGTTTTGAGCAATTATAATTTATGAAATGCTTTATTGGTTTTTGAAAATTTAACAATGGTTCAGCAATTTGAAAAAAAATCAGTTAAATTAATATATTATTTTCCTCTTGGTTATTTATATATATGTATATATATTATATTATATATATAGAGAGAGAGAGATAAACAGAATTAGAGCAAAATAAAACTAAAAACTATGTTATTTAGTTAATTTTGAATATTTTCAAAAACTTTTTTTTTGCTAACTTAAAGAATTTTCTATTATGAAGTCAAAATTTAAAGAGGGAAAATGTACAATAAATTTAAAAGCATACATTTGTTGATTTATAATTGATCTGAATGTAATAAAATAATGTTTATACAGCATTAATTCATATGCAAAGTAAATTCTCTGATTTTTTTTATTAGTACTGAATTCTCATGGTTTATAATCTTTGAATCTAAAAATAAAACATATCCTGAAATGTTTGCTCTTTTTTTTAATACATGTTAGGCAGACAATACATGATTATTTTAAAATAGGAACATAGGATAAATTTTGTTTTCTTTCTATAATATGAATTCGAGCAAACTGAATAAACAATTGAAACGAAACAGACGAAGAAAATGTTTTTCAGGGAACTGATTTGGTTTCGCATGTCCGGAAGCTCAATTTAAGGTAGGGCCACACAAATTTACGCCTTTGCCCTGACCTTGTGGTGGAATGCGAAGGTCAAGGCGGGTCACCGGGCATTAGAAAAGAAATGAACTGGCCAGTGGTTTTACTACTACTTGGGGGTAAGTCCATTTTATTTAGTAAAGGGGCGGAGCATTTGTTTGAGCCAAAAATAGATTACGATTCTTACTACATAATTTTAAGAGACGAAACCATTTACCAACACCAAAAATGGAAATAAAAAGAACCAAAATATTTTCAAATAAAATTAACCGCTGAATGATAAAATTATGACGTAGTAATTTTGACAAAATTGACAATTTTCATTTAAAACCGCAGATGATTGTTTTCTTTTAACCCCGCAAACGATTATTTCAATTTTTCGAAAGTTCTATTAAACAATTTATAGAAGTCTTGTAATTCATCTTCTATTATACTAAACTAAGTGTTAAATGAATATCATTCTTTTAAACTATATTAGCAAATATATAAAAATTATAAAAGATTCTTTCGTTATGTAAAAAGTAGTCGTAAAGTATGCTTGTTTTATTTTCAAGTTTCAGTTGTCTGTCAATTGTAGTGATTTTGATTGTATTTTTTTAAAATTTAATTTAATTTAATTAACTAAGAAATATTTTTAAATTTATTTTCTTAAATATTGAAAAATGTTTTAATATTGGGAATATCTGCATCATTTTCCAAAACATTTTTCAGATAGTTTGAAATGATTTTTGTTTTTATTTTGTAATTAAAAATTTAAAATTATAAACTTTTGAATTATAAAGTATCGTTTGCAAAAATTTATTTTAAAAATTTGTTTGTATTTATTTTTTATATGATAATTAATCGTTTTTTTAATAGGGCTATCGTCGTATACATTCAGCAAAAATTTTGATAGTTTGTAAATTTATTGTAATACTGGTTGTAAATTTTATAATGATGTAATAGTAAATTTTATGAAACTTATATTGCATTTTTACAGGTTTTTTTTTATATGGGGATTAAATATAATATTCGTTTATGTTAAAATGATTTTTATTTAAACCAAATTTCAATTTTATATGTTTTTGAATGAAATAAATTGTTGTATCTTAGTAACAGTTTATTTTAAAATAATAAAGTGAATGAGAGGATTCTTTAGCCGTTAAAAAATATATTGTTAAAAATATCATTATCTTTATATCGTTAAAAATTTCAAGTATTTAAAAATAAAAGGAAATTAAAAAAATTTTAAAAAGTTAAAGTTTTAAGAATTATATTCGTTTAAAAATAAAAACAATTTTAATTGTTATTAATTTTATGAAAATGACAACAAAATTAAAAAAATATATTTATTTGCATATCTGATTACCAAATATTCTTAATCAATAAAGAAACACTTATATATAGTGAGCAGTTTAGTTTAAATAACTTTATAAAAAGAAAATAAAAATAAATTGAAAATTAACTACTATATTTAGGAAATATTTAGCAATAATAAGAAGGGAAAAAAAAAAAAGGCTGTTCTTTGATTTAATAAAAACGCATTTAAGATATATTTTCCCTATTTTTAAATTTATCTTTATTGGGTCCATTAAACAGTTAATGAAGCATTAACGCGCATAAAAACCACGTTTTCTATGTGTTATTTATTCATAAAAACTAACACAAACAGTTTTTCCACATATTAAAACTTCTCGGTGTTGGAAGGAATGTTCAATCTACCAGAAATAAATAATAACATGTCGTAATTATTTGCTTTATTTTTGAAAAAAAAATTTTTTTTTCCTTTTCTTGTTTTATATTTTATTGAATGTTTAAAATTTGAAGAGTTATTTAGTGGACTCTTAAAAATAGTTTTTATGTTAAAATGAAAAAATATTTATATTAAGAGGAAGTGATAATTAATTTTCGTCGAATTGCAAAATAATAATAATAATAATAATAATAATAAAAAATAGGAAAATAGAAGTTTTTTTTTTTTTTTTTTATTTCCAATGGCAAGGCAAGTACAAGAAGAATAAAAATAGTAATAATAACAAAAATAACAAGGGAAAAAAATACAAAAGAATAAATGTCCAGAAAATGCACAGATGACCGAAGTCATTGCCTTAAGAGTTCTCTCGCACGCCAGTAAAGCGCTGTCTCCGAGTCGCCGTCAAGTACCGCACATCGTTGGAGGTGGTCTCTGTTCATTGGGTCACTTGAACTACATAGGGGGCAGCCAGGATTCAAAAATAGAAGATAAAAAGTTACTTATTGATAATGGTTTTATTATTATTAACCTGGAACTGTTTATTTTTTAGAGAATTGCTTACGTAAAATTTCGAATTTCAGCTGCTAAGAACGATTATTCAACTAACGATTCTTTTTTAAAAACACATAAAAAGTCACCTGACCAACTGCACCAGTGGATTAATTATTTTTATTTTAATCAAAGAAAATTGAAATGACCACTCATTGAATCTGTTAAGAAAAATAAACATAGTTAATTTAATAAATAATATATAAATAATTATTATTTACAAATAATAAACGTCATGAATTTTAAATTCGTTTAATACAGATATTAAAATTTGACAAAATTCTGAATAAATTCTTTACAAAATTATGAAATTATTCTTTTTTTATAAATAAAAAAGAATAGTTGTATCTTGCTAATTTAATCCATTATGTCCTTTTGAAATGCAAATAATGATTTTTTTAAATAAAAAATTATTTTTATAAAAAGCGTATAAATTAAATTTAAAAAAAAATTGAAGTTTTTATTTTTATTGTTTAAAATAATTGGTTTAAATACTCAATATTCAAAATTGCTATTTAAACCTTTATATATTTTTGTGTCTTTAAAAGTAAATGTATTCTTACAAAAATATGCAGAAATATTATGTATAAAATTCATAAAGTAGAGGTTAGTTAAATTGCTCGATATCCTTTCAATATATAATAATTGAAATTGACAAAATTTGAAAGTATTATATAAAAAAAATAGATATAAAGGAAACTGCCTTGTTAATTTAATCTATTATGGCCTTTGAAATGCAAATAATGATTTTTTTTAATGAAAATTATTTTTATAAAAACGTATAAATTAATTTTTTTTTAAAAAAAAGAATAAATTGAATTTTTTTATTCTGGGAAATAATTATTTAAAATACTCAATATTTTCTTAAATTGCTATTTAAACCTTTATATATTTTCGTACCTTCTGAAATAAATGTATTCTTACAGAAATATTATGCATAAAATCGTAAAAAGTAGAAGTTAGTTAAATTGTTCAATATCCTTTTCCCTAAATTAAGTAGCAGCTACGTTCTGTATCATTACTAAAGAAATAATAATAAAAAAAAAAAAATCCTTTTTCAACTTTCAACACATGCGCTATCTTGTCATTGAAAACCAGATTCCTTTCCATAAATCACTTCGATGCCTTATCACTGTCTGTCCGCGTTTTCGAATATTTCTTTTGCTTTTTCTTTTTTTTTTTTTTTATTTGTACCATCCTCGTTTTCATGTCATCGTTATTTTTATTTTCTTCTACGCATTACGCTTTTGAAAGTGAAATCGATGCTATTCTTTACTTGACTTTGGGAAGCAGTTATATATCACATCGCATTTTACGAAATCGATTCGCTCACTTTACGAACTTTTTTCACTTGGTTTTATGAAATATTCTCTTTTTCGTCTCTGTCACTGATCGTCCTCTCGGGAATCATTTTTTTTTTTTATTTATTTCAATATGCTTTAAAATATGGAATTTTCCGATTTTTTTTTTCCTCCTTACATATTTTTTATTCTGGATTTGCTCCTTTCTTGCTTCCTTTTTTTTTAAAACATAGTTCAGTATTTCTTTTTTGTTTTTTCTTCTTTGAGGTTAAGACTTTTTAAAAATCATGTAAAAAAAATTATTCTTTGATTTATTAAAGGAAAAATAATTTTACGAATAATTAAATAAATAAGGAAATAAAAATAAATTATTCTCATAAGTAAAGTACTTTAGTGTTTTTTTTTTTTTTTTTTTTTTTTTCCCCCACTTGAAGCTCTTTTACAAAATTTATGAAATAAAAGTTGTTTTTTACCCTCTTGAACTTTTTTTGTAATAGTGTTCTTTTATATTATATTCAACTGTTTCATTCTTTTTTTCCTATATGATGAAGCGAATTATTTTTTTAACTGACTTGTTCTTCATTGACGCAACAGCCCCATGGTGGGCCAAGGCCAACTGCCTACCGCAAATTTCGAGACAGGATATTTTTATGGGTAAGGTTGTTGTCAGCCTTCCGCCCACAGTCATATTAGACGTAGATTCAAGTAGGTAGGTTCTAAGCAGATTCTGAACCACTACAAACATCAATGACACCGCCGGGATTCGAACTCGAAACCTGGCTAGTCACTCTGACGTCAGGCCCTATTTCTTAATTGTACTGATAATTAATTTTAGCTACTTACTTAAAAGATCATAAATAAAATTTATTTATTTCAAATTTTATTTTAAAAATCATAAACAATAAATATGCATGCTAGAACATAATTTAAGATCTGCACTGCATTTTAAATTATGAGAGATTAACAACTTTTTAATTTCTTTTCAATTCATAAAAAGCTAAATAATAATTTTATTTAGCTTTTATGTAATTTTATATAACGTGTACATATTTTTTTCTTAAGAGCCTCTTCCATTGCCAATGTCGTATCATCATTATCATTGATGTCTATTTATATACTTGTATGTTAAGCAGTCGCATATCATCAAAATGTCCGTGGTGATCACGAGTTAAGTTGTTGCACTCGGACGTTGAAAGAATCTTAATCCCCAATCAAAATGGCTTCCCTCCATCGCAACAATTAAAAACAATGGCCTGTCCACCTTGCGTGACAACGCCGCCTTTCATTGTCTTATTTACGATCCCACCGGAGATAAATGTTGATTCATCAACAACAACTCCAACCCTACGAGTCGATATCCACTCCACCAGGAGATGAGATGTCCCCTTCCATTTGTTAGAAGCAGCCAATTAAAAGCCAACAAGGAACAAGCTGGCGACAACCTTGAACTCTGTTTGTTGATAATGCTGTTAAAGCAAAAGACCAGATGCAGTGGGGCAGTTTGGATATTCGAGCGGATGTACCATGACACAAATTTTCTTGCCAGATGAATTCCACGTCCGATAGGCTTCATCGAGATGACGTACACTGTCATACGAAGCGGATGGTAAAGATAAACTAACTGGAAAGGGGAAAAAAAGTTATATCTCATTTCACAGTGTAATTTTATAACGCAAAAACAGTTTTTTGTTGTTATGGTTAGTTTTTCGCTTATTAAAACTTTCTGATAGATAGTTTTACATATCGGGTTAATGTCCTTCTTGGCAGTAGAAGAAATTTAGAATGGAAAATGCATCCATGTTGATGTAACTTTTTGTATTTAATCAAGGCTGCATACGCTTCAGAAAAAGTGGTTTAATTTTTCATGACTCATCATCAGCAGTTTCTTTTGTTTTGTTTTTTTCAAACTTAGTTGACAGTGCTTTATTCTAATTAGAGATTATATTTCCTTTTGTTTTCAGAATCTATATATTTTTTTTTATATTTCTATTGTGTATTCTGGTATATTTTAAAAATTGTTTCAAATTTGATTCCATTTTGGAATAAGTTATAAATTTAAACAAATATCTATACAATTAATTAATGAAAATGGCGGTAAAAGTAAATAATATTAAAAAAAAAAATTGTAACTGGAATTTATTTAAACGGGGGAAAAAGTTGATGGATTTTTTTCTTCCAAATCCTCAGTTCATATACAAATTCGTAAATTATACACAAATTTCGTATACAAATAATATTTTTGAATTCCTGCTTTGGTGAATTGTGTTGATGATAAATTATTTTCATCAGAAAATTTTATTTAATTCACAAATGGCTGCCTGCCTTGATCATATTGTGTCTGATTGGATATTAAGATTTGCTGGCAAACACATCCATATTAAAAATAATTTTTGAGGTTTTTTTTTTTTTTATTATTTTATGCATCCCAATGATAATTTTGCACTCATAAAATTTCAATTTTTAAAAATAAGAAAATTAAATTTATTTTTAAAGAAGATGATAAAATATTCTATTGTTGAAAATTTATAAACTGAGGATTATTTTCCATTTTTTTTAATTCATTTAATAAATATTTTCATATTATTCAATTTCTGTAACCTAAATCTATCTAAAAATCAAATTTATTATTATTATTATTTTTAAATTTATCTTATTAAAACAATTCTATTGTTAAAAAAAAAAACAAGCTTAGGATATGCATTTCCATTTACTTTGATTCTTAAATGAAAATTTCATTTTAATATTCAAATTTCTGTAATCTAAATCCAATTTTTATTGTTAAAGAAAAAACAATGCTAATTTACCGATATAAAAATAATAAAAATCTCATCGTTTTATTGAAGTAATTTCATGCATATTTAATCTCCATATCAAACCTTCTTTAATCTTTTCATTTTTTGAATAAAATTGATCGGGCAGAAATACAGTTAAGCTATGGGAATTAATTTAATTTGATTCGCGCAACGATCTACTTGAAAAGAACGACGTAAATAAATGGCTTACTTCAAAAGTGCTCCTTTTTTCCAGTATTTGAGAATTTCCCAGCAAACTTCCTCCATTAAATGTATTCAGGAAACAATCAAGACTTCACTGCATTTTCTTCCTCATAACCCGAGAGATTCTTTGACCTAGAGAACGCCCACTTCAGGCATCAATGGCTATTATTGTTCGCGTGGTATTTTTATCGAGTCTATTTATTCTTTTTTTAATCATTTTACTCACCATTTTGTTGGACTGCATTTTTAAATGTTTAAGAAAATGGCGAATAGAATTTCCTTCTGTATTCGTAAGAATTCTTCAATCGCAAACGATAAAAAAAAAAAAAAGAGTTCTACTTCCTTTTTGAAGCAGCTGTTTAGAAGATTCGGATACGAATGAAAATAAAACATTAAGAACACTTTTTTTTTTTTTTTTTTTTTTACAAGGAAGTGAACTGAGAGGATTTTGAAGAACAAATAAATAAATAAAAATAAACAATTATGAAATAAACCATGTAATAAAACTCATAGTAAAATATCAACTTTCTTTTTATTCGTATTTTTTTTTTTTTTTTTTCCTTACGCTAAACAAATTCCAGTTACAGTTTTTTTTTAAAAATCATTTACTTATATCGATATTTTGATTAATTAATTGTATCGATATTTGTTTTTATTGAGTATCTTAACGCTCGATCGACGATTTTTTTTTTTTTTCTTAATAAATAAAAAAACCATTCAAATGGTGATTAGAATTACCGGTTTTATTTTTTAATAAAAAACTGAAATCATTAATGCAGAGATTAATTTTGATAGTTTGATCAAAGCAAATAACGAACATTATTGATAACTGAGGAAAAATATCTTTATTAAAATCTATATTATAATAGCAATGGAATTTCATATGAATGAAATATTCAAGTCGTTTATATTTGTAATGAAGAAAATGTCTCCTGTTATTTATTCGAAAAAATTAGCGAAGAAACAGAATAATGTCGCCAAATAATTATGCCAATTCAAAATATCGGTAAGCTTTTTTTTTTTTTTTAAATTTAAGTTTAATTTTATGTATATAAAAAAAAAAAATTGTCGAATTAAAATATTGTTCTTTTCGAAAAACAAAATGTATTTTTACTTTTATTTCTTACTATGTTAATATTCTTATTTTTTTTGTATTCAGTTATTAGTAGTACTTGTGACAAATAGCTAAATATAATATCATATTTATCATAATATTCTTATCCTAAAATATAATATTCTTTGCAAAAACAATTGCAAATATATTATAGTCTTGTCATTTTAAAAGCATTTTACCAAATTTTAGAATCAGGTCAAAATTTATGTTTGGTTAAAATTTTATAATTCATCAGAATGTAAACAAATTTAAAGATTTCATTAAGTTTTATTGCCATTAGTAATTTTATATATTTTTATTTAGTATTTTTAAAAACTTATTTTCATACATTCAATGAGTTATTGTTTAGTTTTTAATTCTTTTTAATGAATCACTAATTGATTACAACGCTTTCTTATTATTGAAGCCTTGAAACGATTTAATTGGTTTGAAATTTTTATAATCTAAAATGGGAATCAATTTACTTTTTCAACACTTAAAAATAGAAATAATCTTGTTTATTAGTTAAATAAAGTTGTTTTTATACATATTTATCTAAAACCACTGGGATCTTTCTAAAATATCTGGTGCATAGAAAAAATAGTGTATTTTCTTGCATCAGCTTCGCCCAAAATACTTATAGATTCTGGATGACGTACATATACTGCAATAAACGTCATTCCGTATGAAAGGAGAAGTCTGAACAAATAATAGAAAATCGTTTGGTGCAATGAAGCAGTTATGTTTGAACAACAAAATCGATGTCATGCCTCCAGAACATCGAAAGTTTATTTGTTTGCTCCTTGCTCCCATTTTAAATGGCGAATTGCAGAATTCAAAAATTTTATTACAAATTATATGTCGATTACAACGTGCCTTGAGAAATGCAAATTTCATTAGATTTATACAAAAAAACGCTTATATCTGTCACTAGTGTTATGGCGATTTATGGATAATGCATAATTATTTAAAGACAAAAAAAAAAAAAAAAAAATCATACTATCAACTTCAATATCAGATGATAAAATGACAATAAATAATGGGATTTATTTTAGTTTTCGAAATTTATAAAAAAAAAAATATCGTATAATGTATTTTTGTACGGAAATTTATTTTTCAATTAAACTAAATTACTATTTTGATGTTATATTAAAACTTAAAAAAAAAAGTTACTTTATACTGTTATAAAATAATATTATCACTAAATTACATTACATACATGAAATTTTTTGTTATAAAAAGTATGTATATTAATAACAAGTATGTAACAAAAAATATGTATTGGTAGGTGTTGAAGAATTTGCTTTGAGTTTGGGTTAATTCAGAAAAAGGATGCATATTTTTTTCTCTTGTTTGTTCAGATAATAATTATTTTCGACACAATTCTAAAGTTTTCTTTTGGTTATTTTGTTTTAAAGTTTCGTTTGGTTTGGTTCTTAAACTTTTCTTCATTGGTTAGTACGATTTATTTATTTTACGTCAGTCTGTTTACAAACTACAATGACGTAAAAATGATGTCAACCATAAAAAAAAATTCTCCAGTCGCGAATATTGATTCAATTTCGAATTTTTTTTTTTCAGTTGATCCATCCTGCCAATTTTGGTAAAATTTGAATGTAAAATGTGGTCGGCCATAGTTAAAACACATAGACATTCTACCTTTGAGAAATATATATATATATATATATATATATAGATTTATAATTTTTTTATGTTTCTCCTGTTTTTTTTTTCAATTAGTATGCTTTATTTGCTCATTATAATGTATATATTATTGGATTAATATTATTTATCTTTAGTGAGGACCAGCAGTTTAATTAATTTAGTAAAAAATACTTCATGTAAGATACAACATAGTATTGAAAAAAAAATTTTTTTTAAATGCCCGATTTAAGACAATGCCTGATTCACCCATACGAAACCACATCAGTATTTGGATACGAGGATGAATAATGTATTTAAAATGTGGTTCAAATCTCTTAAAAGCATGAAAAAATTTATAACAAGCACTTATATTCGTAGAATATTTTATAACATTGCCCATAATCTAATCAAAAGTATTGCATCGGAAGAAATTTGCATTTCTGTAATTTGATTTCCTCTGACTTTATAAATGAAGAATTTGTACGTCAATGAAGTATTCAGCTATGTACTGCATTTTCGGATGTTAACAGAAAGTTTTCGAAAATTTAATATTTGATGGCAATGTTATTGAATACCTTTTTGTAATTTAATTTTGATGGTAATTTAATATGATTCCTTTTGAAAATTTCCCATTCTGTTTTCTGAAATAATGCATTTACTGCAGGACAAACCATTCCATTTTGTATTGCATTTCTGAAAGCAATAAAAGCATCTGAAAAAATTAAAAAAAAATTTTTAAGAGGAACTGATCGTATATATATATAATCTTCTGTACATCTACAGATATCTTTATATATATAATTCTTCTGTACATGTGTTTGCACTGAACCACTCCTAAACGGCCGGACCGATTTTGATGAAATTTTTGTGTGTGTGTTTGACAAAACATGGAGTATTTTTCTGCTAACCCCTTTGCTGTCTCCATCAAATGGTGCTGCAGTATATCAACTTCTATACCGGTCAACCAATCGCTGTGTAAATTGGTAATAATATGTATTCGCGTATGGAAAACAGGTTTCCGTTATTCACTTTATTGTTACTTGCATCCAGATGCTGCTGCAGCATATTGCAACATGGAGAATATATTCGCGATATGTAATTTTATACAATGCATCTCTTTGGGCAGGGCAACGTATATCGGGTTTTGCTAGTATCATATAATTTATCATTATATGTCTATGGATGGAAATCTCAATCATCCAGCTCTTGTCTTTTGGGATGAATCATCTAATAGAGAACGGATCATCTCACCTAGTGTAACATTTATTCGAAAACTAATCATACCAATATGGATGTCATTTATTCGAGAACCAATCATTCCGATATGGATTGCATTTATTCGAAAACGAATCATACCTTATGGATTTCATTTATTCGAGAACGAATCACATCAATATTAATTGCGTTTATGAGAACGAATCATACCAATATGGATTGCGTTTATTCGAGAACGAATCATCTCACTTTTGTTTGCATTTATTCGAGAACGAATCATCTCACCTATTGTTGCATTTATTCGAGAACGAATCATCTCACTTTTGTTTACATTTAATCGAGAACGAATCATACCAATATGGATTGCATTTATTCGAGAACGAATCAATCATCCCACTGTGGATTGCAGTTTTCGAGAACGAATCAATCATCCCATTGTGGATTTCATTTATTCGAGAACGAATCATACCAATACGGATTTCATTCATTCGAGAACGAATCAATCAATCCCACTACGGATTGCATCTGGGAAGGCAACCTTTTTTTGCAACGAAAGTGTCCGGGGCGGATGCTCCCCTTTTGTTTTCGAATATAGTCTTCCGGAATGCTTTTATGGGCGAAATTTGTGGCGCTTTCGGTCAACGCGTTGCGGTCGTTGATCGTCTCGCATCGCCACCGGCGAGAGGAAGCTCTTTTTCTTCCCCATTTATTTCCATCATTGCAGACTCTCCACTCTCTTCTTCGCACTAAACGATGGGAGGATTTTCTTGCCAACAATCAGAGCGAGGAATAAAAAGGCTTGGTTATTGGAATCGGTAGCAAATCGGCCCCGGGTATGGGATTTGGGACCCCTTTCCCTTTCCATGCTTTTTCCCTCTTGTCTTATTATTTATTTATTTATTTTTGCATCTATTTTTATCTCTTTTGTGTGTGATAGAATAGCTTGTAAGGAAATCGAGGAAATAGTTAGGTATTTACCTTGAATTAAATTGAGAAATAAGTAAAGGGCAATTTAAATACAATTTGCGTTTTTGTGTATATTTTTAAAAATTGTCAATAAAAGAATCAAAGACAAAATAGTAAATAATACTTAAATTAATTAATAAAATGAGTATATCATTTAAAAAATACGTTGTTGCACTTTGTTATTCCCCTACGACTCGTTTTTCTCCAAAATTTATTTTCGGTTCTTTCTGACATCTTTGGTAATTTAATTACTGCAACGATTTGAAAATTGAGAACTCAATTAAGTATTACTTAAAAATAAAAAAAACAAACATGAAAATCAATGTGATGTGCATAAATATAATGATTGATAAATGTGTACACAAAATTTTTAATCTTGAATTAGGTTTGGTTCGTGTTTTTAAATTAAGAACTGAGAATTTCACTCGAAGAGTTAACAGTTATGTTATGTCAATCTCTTGGTTCGACAATCTCTTCTGTCAATCTCTGGTTCGTGTTTTTAAATTAAGAACTGAGAATTTTACTTAAAAATAATTATAACAGTTATATTATGTTGTGTTAATCTTTTCTACTGAATACATGCCTTATTAGTGACTGCTCTATCTTTAAATAAAAAATAATTATAATAATTAATCGTGAATCTTGAAAAAACGCTTTATTCTTTATCATTAAATATAAAAATTCTGCTTAGGTTGTAAAAATAAGATCTAATAATCATATTTTAATTCAGCTAATAATAAATAAACAACTAAATCAAACTGATCATTATAAAGATTATACACTAGAGCTACTCATAATTACATATTTTCGAATTTCCCAAAATATATTGTTTGAAAGGATTCATAGCAGGTAGCTGGTTTATAATTTCAAGTTCGGTTCGAAACCCTGCAAACGAAGCCAAATCGAAAGTTTCTATGCCGGAGTGAACAAGCTGTAATCCATCTTTCCGTGAAAAGGGGTGCCTGAACTTTCCATATGGCGACCGTAGACCTGTTCACTCTTAACTGCTGTGACTAAATGTAATCATGCCATTAACTACGCTCCCCCTCCTTCTAATGGTGCACATTGAGTAACCCTGAAATTGCTATAAATCAGCTGTTTCATTGATGATAAGTTATAATGCTGATTGTTCCAAAACATTTCTTTGGGTAGATAGCTACCTCCATATTCCGTAATTGAGTACTTTTTTTTGTAAAAATAAATATAGCATTAGTTTAAAAATATATACAACAGTATTTATTAAAACCTAGACATTTATCGCAGTAAGACAGTTTCCTGAAATAGGCATATTATAAGAAGACAATATTTAATAGGCATAGAATGAACTGCAAAGTTAAAATGTTTATGTGTCTTTTGATCTTCTTCATTGGCGCAACAACCCCCATGGTGAGACAACCTATTGGCAGATTTCGAGACAGGAGGTGTTCTCTTTTTACGGGGTAGGATTGTCAACCCACAGCTTTACAGTCATATCAGACTGGGTCCTACGGTTTCAAAATGGATTCGAACCACTACAAAAAGTTCATGGCAGTTCCGCGATTCGAACCCGAAATCTATGGCACGGTTTGGTTTAGTTTGTCGCTCTACGGTCATTTTGTGCACAATTTAGGCTAATTAGACCGAAACCTACAGTTTAACGTGCATTCCGAAACACTAGCAAACATCCATGCCATCGCCAGGATTTTGTACCTGAAGCCTATGGTATCAATGACCAGAGTGCTAGCCATCAGGCCGCACCTGTGGCACGGAGCGTCAGAACGCTAGTCACTCGGCCATCAGGCTCTTCATTATGTTATATAATATAAAGAAATGTATAACTCAAATATTATTGAGTATTTTAACGCAAATCTGTTTCTAATGCAGCTGGCAATACAGAGACAGTTAATCATTATGCTATAAGCAAGAGCTTCAACGCTGCTACTCATTTAGTACTAACCACGAGGCACGTGTAGCTTGAAGATAACAAAAATCTATATTGATAAATTTCTTTTTAGAACAGCCATTAAAATAAAAAAAAAAAGATTGCACTTTATAACTAAGCTCTTGAAATTTCAACATAAAATTTAATAATTATTTATTTTTCCGATCGCCTCTCAAGGACGGGAAATGTTTAGTTACCATGTTTATTATGAAACCGATATCGCAGGCAGCAATAGTCTCGAGTAAATTCTTCAAACGAAACCAAATGCTTCTGCTTTCATTTCGGGATACTCAGTTACACGAAACTGAAATAGGAACCTTGGCCACAATGGGCCTTTCAAGCTCCTGGCTTCAATAAACAGTCGCTTTTCTGAAAGCGGAACATTGTGATAAAGATCGCTTTACAATTCGCATTTTCTCAACAATCATCATTATCCGTCAGCTGATGTTTTGTTTGCTGCCATCTTTTTTTTTTTTTATTGCTTTCAACATTTATCGGTTACAAGAAACTTGTTGGCAACGCGAAAGTAGCAAATTGGTCTTGCGGTAATTTTTGTACATCACCACTTTGTTCAATAGGATCTTTTCAGGTTGTTAATTTTTTTTTCTGTAATCCTTCATTACTGTAATCATCTATTCAGAATGAAGCTTCAGCTTTTGCCGAAATATGAAGGGTGAAAGGAAGATTTATAGATGACCTATTTTTCTTTTATTATGCTGGGTTCCTTCAATTTGTGTCCCTTTTATTTTTGTTGGTAAAGAATGCTGTTTTCTGAAAGGGAGGGGGAAAGTTGCTATATATATATGTGTGTTGTTACATGTGTGTGTTTGTGTGTTCTTACATGTGTGTAGTTGCCTTTTATATTTATATATATATAATTTTTGTCTTAAATGAAAAATGCTGTAAAATCTACAGCATTCTACAGGTTTTCTTCAAGCTCGATTTGCAGGTCAAACACTTGCTCCAGATTTGTTTTTCAAATGAGATAGTGTTATTGAATTTTGAATAATCTACTTATTCTGTAATATTTCAGAAATAGATTAAGTGTTACTACAATTTTGTTTAAGGCGCATCAACTTTTTGTGAAGAAAGAATAAGGCTTTCAATTATTAATGTAATTAATAATGTAATGTAATGATTAAATTGACTTAGATTAAACTGAATTAAATTAGATTAATTGTATATATAATAAAATTTATGTATATTGTAGAGTATGATTAAATTTATATACATTTGTAGGTATGATTAAATTTATGTATATTGTAGGTATGATTATATTGACTGCGATGTATGCAAACGAAAAATATTCATCGTTGCTTCTTTTCCTCTGTTTTTATTTTTAATTTGCAATAAAATTTCAATTTTGTATTTCGATTCTTTAAAAAAAAAAAGATTTAAGCTTTTAGAAATAAATGCTTATCTATCGTCATAAAATCACCTAAGATTTCACTTTCAACTTATTATTTTGAAAAACTATTTTAGCTCTTAGAAATAAATGAGTATATATAGTCATAAAATCACCTAACATTTCACTTTAAACTAATAATTATGTGAGTAATCCTTAATTTAGGCATTGATTATTTTTTCTCTTTAAATTCGCTTTATCAATTAATTTATTAGCTCAAACATATTGCGCAGATATGATTGCATTGTCGTAAATTAAGGTTTAGTAATTGAAGAGATTTACAGACTATAATTTAGATATCAAATTGAATATAAATACAGATGTGATTTTAATTACGATAGTTTATTACTCAATAAAATGTGTGCGGTTTTTAAAATAATATATTTATTTTAAAATTAAATTTGGTTTAAAATATATCTTTATGTTATTAAGCCTGATAACCGAGGGACTAGGGCTCTGGCTCTCGGTGTCACTGGTTTCTGGATCGAGTCCCGGCGGTGATATGGATATTTGTAGTGATTCGGAATCCACTTTAAACCGTAGGTCATGGTCTCATATGGTTGTAGAGCGTTGGGCTGACAACCCTACCCCATAAAAAAAGACAGCGGCATAGAGATGAGTCAGACTTCAACCTACGGGTGCTCCATTACAACAGAAGCTGCCCCCTCCTTCAATGAGACCACATGGGTTCTTGGACTTGGTCTAGATCTGCTATCGACCAAGTGGGATAAGAAACAACGACAAATATTATTAAAAAAGAACTTTTTTTCATATTATTAAGAATTTTTTTAATAAATGTTATTTTGAAAAAATGTTAATGCTAAGTTTATAAACACTTGATATTTAAATAGTATTATTTGTTAAACATTTTATAGTAAAACATGAAACGCTTCATATAAATTTTGCGCATTTTATAACGAAAAAAAAATAAAAAAAAAAAAATATCCTTACAATCTCTAGTTTTAAGTTTATTTTTCCAATTGTTAAAAATCTATCATAAAAAAAAATAAAGGATAACCACCCAAATACTGCGATATTTTAATCCCTAAAATATATTTTCTTTATCAACATATATTTTAGAACTCATGATTTCATTCATTATAAATAGGACATTCATTGATGAAAAATCACTTGAAGTATGCACTCATTTTAGGGAAAAGAGAATTATTTGATGATGTTTTTGTTTTCTTTTACTCTCAAATCTACGACCCTTTTTTTTGCTGGAACAGGGAATCCCTAAATAACAATAATCAAAAGAAAATAAGTTCTTCGTAAGTATTGTAGAAAATCACAACCTAATGCAACTTACATCTTCTTCTCCTTAGAAAAACCGTGCCCAGAATAGTTGATGCTTTCATTAAAACCGAGAATTCTAGATCACCGAACAGAAAAGAATAAAAAGAAAAAGAAAAGAAATCCATTCTATTTCAAGCTCTGCTGGTATACGCTCTGATGGGTGAGAAATCATTCGAAAAAGCAGCAGCATCTCTTCTTCCCATTTTACATTTGATGGACGTTCCTTTTTTGTGGAAAATGCCGCTTCAATTTTCTACCTTCACTCGCAAAAAGGGTTGAAAACAAACTTCTGGCATCCTGATTGTGCGATTTCGAAACGCTCCGGTAATTCTGGTATCGATTTCGAATTTCGAAGGACAAAAGGGCCTGGATGGAATTCAATGGGATCGTCCCGAATTGTTGGTGGATGGAAAGGGAGAGCGTTCCCAAAGGCGGATGCCCTTCGGATGGGACAATCAGCAAAATAAACAAATGGTGGTTTATAATAGCGGAAAAGTATGACCTCACCCTGGAATTTCGTGGCATCCGTTATTATTATCATTATGTATTTATTCTTCTACAAAAGTATGGCGATCCAGGTCCACCATAGTGAATGAAACCATTTCATTCAAAGCAAATACAAAGCGTTAACGCAATTTATATTATGAATGGCTTGTAAATGAAAGAACATTGTTTATGTAGTTAGAATATACACGCAGTAGTGCCAATGAAAAAGCATTAACTTACTACTGTGTCCAAAAAGTAAGACCAATTTTCAATTTAAAATTTTCGAGTCTTTAATTGCATTTATAACTTTTTGCTTTGTACCGTCTTCTCCAACAATGACTTTCCCTAACACCTCCAAGAATAGCCTTTAAAATCTTTCGCTCAAATAAATATACCAAAAAAGGGCCTCATCAGATCTTGCCAAAGTCCATGTTTCAAATCGTTACATTACAGTTTGAAAATATAAAGTTAGTAATTAATGGAATTCAATAATGAATAAAAAATCAGACAATACTTGGAAAACTATAGTTTCAATATCAGTTTTTGAATCACAAATTAAGTAATTTTTTTATACAAATTTTTTATTACTTCATTTAATTCTCTGTCTCTAAGGATTGTGTAGTCTTTAATCATGAACTTAACAGGAGAACTGCTGGCCATTCAAAAGGCACTTGAGGCCTATCCGAGTCTACTTCCATCACAACAAATGAATGGAATTGCTATCTTCACTGACTCAAGGACTGCCTTACAGGCTGTTAATAAAGATTTGTCAAGTATGATCTTGAACAATATATCTCATTTAGAATAAATCCACTGCTTACACAGAATGTGTATCGTGCAATGGATCCCTGCTCATGTGAATTGGAATTAAATGAAATTGCAGATTCTTTGGCGAAGAATGCTAGAAATCTGGATCAGACTGCCATTCCTACTTCCCTTACATATGCAGATGCTTTGCAAAATCTAAACTTGTAATTCCTTTTAAGATTAAACGAGTTTTCATTGACCATTAACTGCATATTGGGTTGCAAGAAAATAATTTTCGTTTTTACGATTTAAATACATAATGTATTCGATTTCTTTCCAACCCAAAATTCTTCATTTCCGCCAAAATTACCTGAAAACTATAGTTTTAAAATATTTATGCATATTAATATTGAATTTGTTAATTTAAACATTTATACACAAAACAAACCTTCATGAACTTTAATTCAACCTTTTGATATTTTGTTTATGTTCGACGGCTTTTTTTTTTTTATGAATAATAAAATTATTTTTGAATCGAAACATACTCTGGATGAATTTTTTTACCTTTTTATCCTCAATTGATATGAGTTTAGGAAATTTTGAGATATAATAATCTCACTTTCACACATAAATGCCTATTTTTATTGCTCAATCTATTCTTATTCAATAATCCAAATCCTTTTCATCAAAGTTATAAAAATCTAGTTTTGTGACATGTAAAGTATGTACTATTTTGTATTGAGATAAATTATCAAAAATTGAAATATTTTTTTTATCTGTTGCTTCTTATCCCACTTGAAGATACCAACATCTAAACTAAGTCTAAAAACCCATGTGGTCTTATGGAAGGAAAGAAAGGGTGGGCAGCTTCTGTTGTGATGGAACACCGTTAGTTAGAAATCTGAATTGGCTCCATGACGTTGAAGAAGGAAGGCAGTGCCTTTCGGAAAACTTTTAGGGGGAACTACCCCGTATTTTCGTATCATATAGAAAAAAACCCGGGGAAATCCCACCAGATAGTCCGACTGACGAGGCAAGATGCAGAACAACACAAACGCCATCAAGGCTCTTCGTTTTTAAAACACGTTTAAAACGTTTTTACAACAAAACCACCAGCGGATTGAACCTCCCCCTCCACTGAACCCTTCCCCGCGGATTGAACCTAATGCTTACCACCACTACTACTACTCACACCACATCACTGTGCCCAAAGCTGAGTTGCCCCTACACAGTTTGGGAATAATATGGGTGAGAAGTCTGACTGGGCTCCGTGACGCTCTTACAGTCACATGAGACCGGGACCTACGGCAAAGTGGATTCCGAAGCCATCCATGGCCCCGCCGGGACGCGAAACTTGTGGCATCGAGCCAGAGCGCTAGTCACTCAGCCATCAGAATCTTTTTTGTTATTATCTTCTAAGCCAAATTCATATTTATTCGTGTCCGCTAGCTCTTTGTACATCTCAAGACAGTTGTAGGAAAACCTTGTTATTACTGGAATCGATTATAATAATTTGTATGTAAATCAATATTAGCCGCAATATAAATAGTAATTGTTGCTTATGAAAAAAAAATCATTCATTTTCATTTGCATTATAAAATTAATTTCCAATCATGCAAATGAATAAATGTCAAAATGTATTTTAGCAAGTAATTTAATGATACGGATATTAGGAATAAATTATTGATGCTATTTTTATTGCATGTCATAAATAGTTTCTTTCGCTCTTTGTGTCCAATTCTTGATGACAGGATACATCTAAAATAAGAACAACGTATCGCATTCCGACACTCCCGAGTAAATCCGAACTACGCCCATCCAGAAATTTGATTATCGTGTTTCTAATCAATGAATATGTATGTAGATATATTTTTTTGTCTCTCTTCTCCAGACTGTGTTAATTCATTTTGTTAATTATCAAGATTACCAAAACCTTTTAAGCCAACAAGAAAAATGCGACCCAAAAGAAAAAGACAGCAAAAATACCGAATTGAAAATGAGCCAAAATGTAACTGAATCGATCACCAAGAGCGGTGATGCGCACAGATTGCGGTTTACCGATGCTTTTTCTTGTGGTCTGTCTCATCGCAAGTTTATGTTACTTAAAAACTTTTTTTTTATTTTTCATTTCTCAACTGAGAAGAGGGTGTTTATTGAAAGAAAACAGCGAACATAATCCAATTTTAGTTTTTAAAAAAAAAATTATACATTTAAATGTTAGACAATTATTTTATTGGTTATTTTCTATTTTATTGCAAATTATAAGTTCAGATCTTTTGTCAATAATGCGATAAACTAAATGCGAAATCCTTATCAACATAATTTGTTGCATCTCTATGGTATTTTATGCAGTACAAGTTAAGGCCGGATATGCATTTGTTCTTGATTCAATGTTGTTCGTGGATACAAACTAAATTATTTTTCAAAATAAAAATGCGATATTTATCTGCCATATGTATTAAAATTGCAGCGGCAGCACTTTGCACAACTTCAACACATAAGTACAACACACAAGTATTTACAAAAGCATCTTAAAAAATAGTTCTTTTAATGGTCTTTTGTATCCTCCCTACTGCTTGGAACTCTTCACTCGACTCTCCTCACTCCCTTTTGTCTTTCTCCCTCTCCCATTGTCGGTTCGGTTCCAAGGTCTACCGGAAACGGGAAAAAAGTGCAAATTCTAATGTCAAACTTAAGGGTCAATTTGTTCTTGAAAGGGAGATCTATCAACCTTGAACTCTTCCCCGTTGGCTATATTTTGTTTCGGGAAGATATGGCGGATACTTACTTATGCCAAAAACATGTGCTATTTTTAAGTTTCGCTAAACTGAATAAATGTGGTTTTTACTAAATGCAGCTGCATTAAAAGGCGCAAGCTTATTTGAATTGCACATGTTTGTGAATAAATATATTTAAACATGAATGTCAAGAAGAAATTGAACTCATAAAAACCATTTGAATAATTACTTTTGTGCTTTTTCTTCTTTCACCAAACAATGGAAAAGACCTCGTTACCATTTATTGATCCTACAAACAGCCCACTGCCGGCTGATGAGGGGAAGACAGTGTCTTCCGAGAGAGCTTTTATGTATAACTGCTCCACAATTGTGAGTCGTATAAGAGAAAATCAACACCGCCCAAATGGTAATAGTACCATTTTTCTCATTTTAAAATCTAATAAGTATCATTTAGGTTTCAGACAACATTCGATTTTATTTTTAAACACTATTTTCGTATATTTTATAAGCGAATAAAGAATGTTTTGAGCCTTTAATACAAATATCTTACGTCTTTTTTATAATAATTGTTTTATCAAAATTGATTTTCTTATTCAAAATCTTTGTGTTTAATTTATTTTATCGGAAGGAAATCTTGCTTGGCAACTATTAAGATTTTTTATTTTTAAAACTTAAAAAGAAACAATAACTCCTCTCTTTTTGTTATCATACCGAAATACTAATTCGTTCTAAAATATCTAATATACTACAGGAGATCAACAAAAAAGTTGTTTAATTTGAAAATGAACAAGCGAGTGAAACATATAGTGAAAAAAAAAACTGAAATTATCGGCATCTTAATGGAAATTAGAAGTTCCAATTTAATATTAATGTGTCACTGTCTTTCAATAATAATAATAATGTCGAAATTCCGATTATTTAGAAGAACTTATCTTAGTGTAGTAGATTTGTGTGTGAATATAGCATCGTCGTGTCTTATGTTCAATTTGTGAATACCAAAAACACTTCCAACAACTAAATATTAGCATCCAACAACCATACACCAACGGGTAATGAGAGGAGGGCATTTAGGGATAACTGCCTCGAATTTGTGTGACGTATGGGAGAAAATCCCTAAATCCAGGTAGCCTAAGTATAGATGCGAGATGTTTTGCACTTATTATCACAATTGTCATTGAGTCTCCTCGTTGCTAAAAGCAGTGATTACAACAATGCCGCTAACGGACTCGAACCACGTCTCTCCTGCATCTACTTGCCTTTGGGCCAGGAGTCGAACCTCGTTGGTTTGGTTTGGCGCTCTACGGTAATATGTTGCACACGTTGGACTAATTAGACCGGGACCTATAGTTTAACGTACATTCCGAACCACTCACAAACATCCGTGCCACCGCCAGGATTCGAATCTGAAGCCTGAGGTACCAAAGGTCAGAGCGCTAGCCAATTGACTATCAGGCCACGCTTTCCTCGTTGGTTGTTGATTACTACAAAAATCGAAACAAACATTATTATGCGCTTATTAAATATACATAACATCACAGATCAAAAATTTTTTTTTTCGTTATATTATGTTAATAATTTTTTAAGAAAATGATTATATATATATATATTTTATATATATATATATATATATATATATATATGTATATATATATATATATATATATATATATATATATATATATATATATATATATATATATATATATATATATATATATATATATATATATATATATATATATATATATATATATATATATATATATATATATATATATATATATATATATATATATATATATATATATATATATATATATATATATATATATATATATATATGTATATATATATATATATATATATATATATATTGTTACTCGCATCCATAGCATATCTTGCTACACGTGCCTTCTGGGTCGTGCTAAATGAGTAACAAAGTGCAGATGACGTAAAGATAAATGTCTCAGCAGCTGCAACTATATGGCCATCCACTCATTATAATATGTGTGTGTGTGTATAAAAATATGCGTTTCATGCGGACCTTACAAATCTGCGTGTGTCTGATCAAAAGAGAACCAGCGCAACTTTTTAAATATTGGAAAAATAAACATGGCTACTTTTAAATTTAAAATACATCTTTAGTCAGTTTCCATTGATTTTTAGATCAATACAATTTCTGGTATTTTTAGAACTCGCCGATCAGTGGCCCAAACGGTGCAATCGTCCCGACCCATCGATTGAGGGATTCGTTTGTTGTTGACGTTATTCTTACAAAGCTTATGTGCATAGCTCACCTAGAAGAGAGAATTGCAATCCACGATTTCAGGGAATGAGCAATATTTAAATTCCCATTTCGCTCATAGACGTATCGATTTAGCATTACGTAAGTCGTAGACAGTCTGCCGCTCACGTGCTCTGCCGTCTGTCTGGAAACCTGGAATCCTGATCCTGATTACTCACTGTTTCTCTTTGTTTTTCCCCCTTTGCTCCCGAATAACAAATGGTGACTGAGAAAGGCATATGTGGGTTTCCGTTTTCTTTTCTCTTCGTTAAGTGGCTGGACTGAATTCGTTAGCGCCTGATGTAGTTAAAAGTTAATGGAGATTTTAAACTATACTTTCTAAATTATAAAAGCATTTAATGGACGATTTTAACGTTAATTACTAAATCCTTTTAATGTGTTTATTTATGTATTTTTTTAATTTTGTCATTTGATTTTCTCCTATAAGTAAAGATTTAATATTTAAAATTTCAGACTATTTGAAACGCTAATTGTTATAAACTTGAAGAAATAAAATTAAAATTATTATATGATAGTCAAATTTATTTCAAAATTCTTGAGTCTTAAAATTCCTTACGTTTCTTACACAATTGTAGAATTGATGACAATTAATCTTTGATGCTTCTCCAAATTTAACAATTCATCGTACAATTAAAAAATTTTTTTTTGTTGAAACTCCTGGTTTAAATTAGCAATAATATCGATTTTTTTTACTTAACATGTACTTAGAAATTTGTAATAAACGAAATTCAATCACGAACATGAACCTGATGGGCGAGTGACTAAAGCACTGGCACTCGGTACCGTATGTTTGTTTTTATTCAAATACCGGCATTGCCATGAATGTTTGTTGTGGTTCGAAATCCGCTTCAAGCCGTAGGTCCCCCATATGTTTCGGAATTTGCAAGTATGCAGAAAGTCTTGGTCTGTGATGGGGCTGTCACGCCATTGAAGAAGCAGAAACAAGATTTTTTTTTTTTTTTTATAAAAGTGTAAAGCAAATCTTCAAAAAAATTTTATTATCCAATGTATTTATATTAACCCATATTTTCTCCATTTAATGGAACCTATATTCAATTAAATAGCAGAAAGTCACTTTTATTCTGTCAAAGAAGAGCGGTTTTGTCGCTCTACTGTCATTTTCGTACACACTTTACGCCAGTTAGACTGCAGTCGACAGTTTAAAGGGGCTTCCAAACCACTAACAAACATACATGTTACCACCAGGATACGAACCTGAAGCATTTGGTACTGAAGGCCAGAACGCTAGCCAATTGGCCATCAGGACGCCTGACAACACAGAGATACTGACTTGACTGAAATTTAAACTTTGTGACTTTGTGTGAGTCATAAAGTTAATGGCTAAATTAATATATATATATATATATATATATACAGTTGTATATTAGAATGCTTTTAATTCTTAAAACTTACATCAACATCAATATTTTTTAATGATGATGTAAAAATATTATGTAAATAATATTCTTGGAATCATTCTTTATAAAATCAAAATTTGATGCACATTTTTATATAATTGCATCGTTAGTTAATAATAATAATAATAATTGAATCATTAGATGTATTACTATAATTGCATCATTAAACTTATTAACATTCTATTTTCGTTACTATTATGACTTTAATTAAAGCACTTTTTAACCAATGCTAATCACCCTGAAACATCTCGACTTCACCGGCAGGATTTTTAAATACTTCGTCAGATGCTATCAGCTGCCCTCTGACTCATTGCGAGAGTGTCATGCGAGGCAGTGAGTTGTGGAAAAACCCCATCATAAAAGCCTGGGCGCCCATTCCAAATGCTTAGCATAACTTGACGCCACGCAAGGGTGAGGCCACCGGTTGAAAAAGAAAGAAAGAAAAAATCGCTGGACCGTCGGTTGCGCAACCTGCCGTTTGTCCATTTTCTTTTCAGAGCAACAGAGCTCGTATGTCTCTTTGAAGTGCAAGGACCTCGACATAACGGCACCCTCGCTCGCTCCGGTCCGACGCCCTACAGGTGCGACCGACCGCGAACTCTCTGGGCGACCACATGTAGGGCAAGGGCGGGAGACTTTGTTCAGGCGCAAGCCGAGAAATTGCCCAGAACCGACTCGGATGCTTTTGCCCCATTAAGCTTTCTTACATAACTACCAAACAGTTCCAAGATGTATTTAGATTATTTTTTAATGTCGTGCATTTAAGTCTGTCATTCACGTTAATTCAGTGTTAACCAGGATGCATCACTGGATGGGTCTTCCCACAGTGCACCCGCACTGCACCCACAATATTTGGGACAAACAGCCCCATGAGGAGCACCTGTAGGTTAATACAATCGTCACAACTTCTTTAACCAATAGATTTTTTTTTATCCACTTCTTGGATTGGAGCTTTCAGTTAGACATTCAGGCCGCCACTGGACCTTTTAAACAGGCTTCCAGGCTACCACTGGAATTTTTAAATAGGCTTGCAGGCCACCACTGGAGCTTTTAGTTAAGCTTCTGTTGTCTAGTTTCAAACCGAACCTTCTCAGTCCGATAACCATTTTACTATAGTCTCTCTTGTAGTATATTTCATTTATTATATATTATTATTATTGACGATGTCAGATATTTGACTTAAGATCATTTGCCAATAGCATGCCAGACATTGTTGTAGATTTAGCGTTATTCACGGTGTACTAGATTTAGAGTAAAAGTTATTGCCGGACATGCATGTGGTCTTGATTCTGTGTTGTTCATGGATACGAACTAAATTATTTCTCAAACTATAAATACGTGATGTTTAACTGCCATATTTATTAAAATTTACTTGATAGCATTGCACAACTTCAATACATAACAGACAAAACAAAAATTATATATCAAGTATTTACAAAATCATCTTAAAAGCCTATTCGTTTAAGGTTTTTTTTACGATCTTTAACTTTTCTCTCGACTGTTGTACCCTCCGTACTGCCTGGAACTCTCCATACTCCCATTTCTCCTTCTCCCTCTCCCATTATCGATTCCAAAATCTAAAAGACGTGAAGAAGGGGAAAAAACACCTCTCCAAGTCCAAAGTCTAACATAAAGATCAACCCATCCTTGAAAGAAGGTTCTATCAACCTTGAATTCTCTCCTGTTGGCTTCATTTTGTTTCTGGAAGACATGGTGGATCCTTTCTTTTAGTGATATAATATGTAATATAATGAAATAATATTATAACTGCAGTTATAAGATAAAAAAGGGAGGAGACAATGATACCACCCGGGAAGACTTTCCGGTTTAACCTCGTCGCATGATGTGTTGTACTGAAAATAACCTTAAAAATTTCAACGTGTTCTATTGTCAACGAGAGATAGTTTGCTACATTTTCAATAAATAGTGTTTGCAACGTTTTCCACGAACGAGGATCGAAATCTAGCTCTTCCTGATATATTAGAACATATGTTGGACAGTAGGTAAATAATTTTTTTTGAACTTGCCTTCTTTTCTTGCTGAAGGAGTTAAAATGCATTTGTTCACAAACTTTTAAAACCATACCATTCATTTACATATGTCTGAATCTTTCATTTCAGAACTGATATGAGTTTGTTCAAACACAGTAGCATATAATCTTAATCTTGACTTTGCGGTTAGAGCTTCGTCAGTAAGTGGATCACGGCTCTTCGAAGGAAGTGATAAAATGTTTGTTTCCTATCTTCCGGTTTTTATGGCGTAATGTGCGTTTTAGTAAGAAACTAAGCCATGTTTGGTATGGCTGCATTGATTTTTAATTTTCTGCACGCTTAGAATGATTTATGCTATTCTTAAAAATCTTCAGGAAAATGTTTTTCTTACAATTCCTAACAATGTTGACCACCGAAACAGTATTGTAGCATTTTTTTTTTCTCACGGTAAGATTTTTGGCATTTCATTCCCAAAAGAGATGAATGTATGTTATTTGACAAGTATATAATAGCAACCCATCATTCAAATTTGACAGCAGACAAGCAGTATTGTGGGTTGTTATATTACATGCAATTAATGTTTTGTACTAATGAGAACAACCTGTCACTCAGACCTGATAGAAGATATTCGATATCTTGTATACTTTAAGAAAACTCAGGAAATTAGCGAATGTCTGTGTGACCTTCTCAGGTCGAAACAATTACAGATTTAATATGAATTTAACCACGAGTTGTTCCATCGTAATGAGTTATAGACCACGAGCTGTGAAATGTCTATTCTAATGAGAAGAGAGGGAAGTTGACCCCTCCCCCTCGTGACGGATTGTCTTAAAAGGAGGTTTTTGGTGAAGAAGGGAGAGAGTTCGCGATGAGTCGACCAGACGTGTTGTCTTTTTTTTTCTTCTCTGAAATGACTGAATAGGCCAGAGTTTCAGCCTGTTTTCCAAAGTGAACCCCTTTGTTAACACGCCATATGATAATTAAGGTATGCCGCAGACCAAGCAATTAGATTTGACGTAGACTTGAGAACTCTGAAAAATGTCCGACCTTGAAGTGAATGCGCTTGTGATTTAATCGTACACTTGTGATCAAATTTAATTAAATTAATTAATTTTTACAATTAATGGCGCCACCTAAATGGTTGAATAAATTAAATAAAAATGGAAAGGACAGGAAAAAGTTAAGGATGATAAAATTATGCCATTAGAAACCATTTTCGAAATCGTGGAATGAATGCCCTACATTCAAGCGGACGAGAGTCATTTGTTAATCGTTCATGATTCATTATGTCCGATTAATACTTAACATCTGAGTAGTCAGGAAATGTCAAAAAGTTGTGGCCAATGTTAAGTGGCTTATAAAATGAGTTTACCGTTATTCATTAATATCTCATTAGTCGCTTGCGTTTTGCTCTCCATTTAACCTCATTTTTTTTATGATGATTCTTCACCTAAAGTACTAGTGAACTTTTTGTAAAGTACAAATTACTTTCATGGCTAGAAAAGTCAACTAAATATTTTTAAACATAAAAAAAAATGCTGTTATCAAATGACGGGCATTTTGACTTGAGGTCATCGCCACTAGTAGCATATTCAGCATTACCCGGGTGTATCTGCTACATTGCATCCATATTGTCACCGCAATTTCGAATGCACGCCCAGAGGTGACATATGGAAGGCAATATATTGATATTATTTTATATTAATATATATATATTTTATATATTATATATATATATATAATATTTATATTTATATTAATAATGCCATATATTTAATATTATTTTTAAATGACTCATTAATGTATACTCGAAAATGATAAGTCAATGTAAATACAAAAATTTTAAATAAGATAATAATGGAATAATAATAAATTAATTGGTGAAGTTTTTAAAATAAATTCAAAACATCTATGTACAGAAATCTAAAAACCTTAAAATTTGTTCTCAGATTTAACACGAAGTTACTCACTCAAATAAAAATATTAAATGAGAAGTTTAAAAAAGCTCACATGTACTTTTGACGCAAATGACTTTCCAAAGTATGTAAGCTTAAATTTTTTTTTTGCCTTATTCCTCGTATTCCATTTATGTATAACACAAACAATTGACGTTGGGAGTAGAGCATTGCCTTTGAAGAATGCTTTTAGGTGTAATTGCAAAACTACAATCCATCCTGACTATTGATGCGAGACGCTTTACACATGTTCTAGACAAAGCAACTATCTCCACTATAGCATCATGTTTATTATCTCTACCATTGAACCCTTAGTTCTGATATATGTTGATTTTTATCCCACTTGGTCGACAGCAACATCTAGACCAAGTCCAAGAAACCGTGTGGTCTCATGGAAGGGAAGGGTCGGGGGCAGCTTCTGTGACGCTGTCTTTTGACGGGATAAGGTTGTCAGCCTTGCGCTGAACTTTCTACAGTCTTATTAGACCCGGACCTACGGCTTAAATTTGGATTCCGAACCGCTACAAACATCCATACTCGAACCCGAAACCTGTGGCACCGAGTGTCAAACACTCGGCCATCAGCCTCTAAATACTGATATATAATGTGAATAAAAAATATTAAACTTTTTAATGCTGATGATGTTAAACCTCAACTAAAATGTACTAGATCAACCTAACCTAGAATGTATTAGACCAACACAGTCTGTTTCACCGCCATATACCAATTGACTGATACTAATGATAGCATACCAATTGTTGTTTCAATTTGACTGAGGAGTTCGAAAAAGATTGACATACCGACATCTGCATACTTAATTACCTGCATACTTAATACCGAACATCTGCACAATATATAATAATGTAAATAAAAAATCTTAAACTTTTTGTGTTTGATGACGTTAATTCTCAACTAAACAAGACTAGCACAATCCGTTGCAGATAAATACCAATTGATCGATGCCAATGATGCAATACCAATTGATAGTTGTTTCAATTTGACTGAGGAGCTTGAAAAAGATTGACAAGATACCTTGATCTATCACTTAAGTATGTCAATGTCGTTTTCCTGTAATAATATGGTGAGAAACATCACCTTTAAAGAGCACTTTCAAGGGTTACTGCTTTGCATTTGTGTGTCATACTGCAGAAGGCATAAAATACTCCATCTTGAGCAACTTGATTGTTATTTGATTAATATTATCTTGTACGCTAAGGACATGCACTAATAGCGGGGGCAAGACAGCTAATGATAACGGGTTTCCGAGACAAAGGTGTTTGGTTTGGGAACTCAGCAAACCGAATATATTTTGTCTTTCCCATGCATCTGAAGAGCAAGGTAAAGAAGGTACCAACCCCTCATCCCGGAATTATTACTTGGGGGAGGGAGGTATTCAAATTTGATCTAGTGTAACATCAACCACATCATTCTTACTGTAAAGGGGCATTTCAGCCCTAGACATACTGCTTTGGTGCTGTGCATTCGTTCAATATGAGTTGAGAAAATGGATTTATTTATTATAATAATAGTTATTATTATTTATCATTGGAGCAGTTCACGAAAGGCAAATAGAACTACATATCCATCAAAAAAATATGCCAGCTTTTCACTGCGTTATCCACCAAAGCAAAAAAATCTGCAAAATGTATTAAATTCGTAAATATTACGAAAGTTATAATGGCCGATATCACTTGCATTTAATTATAGCCAATTTAAAGTGTATTATTACCTTGAAGGGAGGTAGTTGTGTCAAGGTCAAACTATTTTATAATTTCCGACTAGTGATTGCATATTTTGTGAAAATTTCGCAAATTTGAAATTTTGCAAAATTTGTGGACAAAAAAAATTAAGCAAATTAAAAGAGAAGTGTGTAATAAAATAATGTATTGCTTATTAATGTTTTCACTACAGTAATGTTTCCCACTACAGTAGTTGGAGGATTCTGTGACAAAAGGCATGTATTCTTGATTCATTTTTTTTTTTTTCCGGTTGATCGTTTTACTGGTGTTTATTTTTCTGGTGTGCATCTTAGGAATATGGGACTAACGGATATGCATCTAGCTTACGGAACTGCGGAATGCAATGAGCGAGCTGTATAACGTTGTAACCTATCCAGACGTACTCACAGCCATAGGAATTTTTGGATATCTGCACTAGGTGTTATCTGAGGGAGGGTGTTTTTATTAATAAACCGCATATTCATCTAAGTCTTCTTTATTTCTGGTTTTTCCTACCCATATTGCAATATGATTACGAGTCATCTAGGTATACCCTACTGCTCTTAGAAGTTACAGTGCTTAAACATCCTGTATATTATAACAAAAAAAAAAAAAAACCCACATATTTACTAATCAAACACTATTTAACCTGTGGCCCTATATGCAAAGAAAAAAAAAAAAAGCTCCTTTCTGCAAACATTTAGTAGCCGTCCTAATCAAAACAAGTACGTAACTTTGCTTTTCCACTTGGTAAATATTCCACTTTTTTTGTTCATTGATTTCTGCACCCAGCCAGAAGCAATGACAAAACGCGTGTTTACATGTGTACCTTTGACAGCTTAGCCGTGGAAATTCCTCCAGGTCCCAGAAATGGTTTTCCTCCGACAAGCTCCATTAAATACCCCGGCTCTGCTCAGCCGTCTATAAAAAAAAAACCCCAACCGAATCTGTAATAGGTTCGAGGAACAAAAGGTTTTAAAATACAACTTTTATTACATTTTAAAAGTCCCTGACTGAGTCATCGCATGCTCAAAAGGTGGATTCTGTGTGGAACTAAACCAGAAAATAGTCTCGTTTTGTACTTCATGCAAATCTAAACAGTATGATTGATTCAGGTATTTTTTTAACAGTTTAAAATAATCGCATCAGTGCGTTTTACATAACAACTATCAGTTTCTTGAAATTCTTTTTTTTTTTTTTATACACTCACTGAAGGTTTAACCATTGTTGCACATGCACTCGTTTAACCAACTTAAAAATAAGCAATGTTCAGTTTCCATACTTGCTGAAGCATTGCATAATTAAATTCAGATTTGAATCAAGCTAGCAGACATTTCAGTTAGTTCTATCAAGTCTGCATACAAAAAATTAAGAAATATTAGCTAAAATTTGCGAGGTTTCATACGCTCATTGGAGGTTTAATTATTGTTGCACGTGTACATTGTTTGATCATTTAAATCAATGTTTAGATCATTGTTAGATCATTCATTTAGATAATTATTTAATCATAGTTTGACCAACTTAACAATAAGCAATACACAATTTTCATACTTGCTGAAACATTGCACAATTTAATTCAGATTTGAATGAAGCTAACAAACATGTCGGTTAGTTTTATTAAGTCTGCATACAAAATATTGCCAAAATTTGCGAGGTTTCATACGTTCAATTAAGGTTTAATCATTGTTGCACATGCACTCGTTTGACCAACTTAACAATAAGCAATGCTCAGTTTCCATACTTGCTGAAACATTGCATAATTAAATTCAGATTTGAATCAAGCTAGCAGACACATTTCAATTTATTTTATCAAGCTTGCATACAAAATATTAAGCCAAAATTTGGGAGACTTCATACGCTCATTGGATGTTTAACCATTGTTGCACGTATATTCGTTTAACCAATTCAACAATAAGCGATACTCAATTTTCATACTTGCCGAAGCATTGCGTAATTAAATTCAGATTTGAATCAAGCTAGCAGACATTTCAGTTAATTCTATCTAGTCTGCATACAAAATATTGCCAAAATTTGCTAGGTTTCATACGCTCATTGGAGGTTCATCATTGTTACACATGTCCTCGTTTAGCCAAGTTAACAATAAGCAATGCTCAGTTCCAATACTTGCTGAAGCAGTGCACATTTAAACTCAGATTTGATTTAAGCTAACAAAACATTTCAGTTTTATTTTATCACTCCTGCTTACAAAATATTAAGCCAAAATTTGGGAGACTTCATACGCTCATTGGATGTTTAACCATTGTTGCACGTATATTCGTTTAACCAATTTAACAATAAGCGATACTCAATTTTCATACTTGCTGAAGCATTGCGTAATTAAATTCAGATTTGTTCTATCAAGTTAGTTCTATCAAGTTTGCATACGAAAAATTACAGTAACAAGCAGAAACAACGACAACAGAAATGATTAATGGCGATAAATATAAGTTAATCCTGAAATATTATGTGAAAAAAAAAATTAGCAATTTTTTACCAGATTGCCATTGATTTATGTCACAGTCTTCACCGAATCTGTTCGATTTCCAAAGTAATTTCATGCTGGTTAATAAACGAATTTTTATTCAATTCATCCACTTTAAAATACAGACATGCTCTAATAATTTTTTTCTTTTCACTATTTAAATTAAAAAAGAGATGACGCCAAATAGAATTTGTGGAATTTTCGTTTTAAATACACAATGTCAAGTAAAAATATTTATATTCTTTAAAATATATATATATTTCTTTTAAAATATTTTCGATTTCATTCGAAAATATAAAAGTGTCAAAAATTATCCCAAAAACACATCATATAGTAGAAATGTATATAAAAAAATATAAGGAATAGAAGATATGTACACTACAAATATGTAAAAGCCTTATATATTCACTATAACTTTAACTTAGCGTGGAAAATTATGTAATATAATATATATATATATATATATATGAAAATAAAATAAATTAACAAATAAAGAATTTGATGCTTGATATTTCATATTTAATTAGAGTTTTAGTATTTGGTTCGATTTATGTAGTAAAATATCACAAAAGTTATAAGTCAAATGTTTTTTATTTGTCGTTTTTTGTTCATGCTTGAAATTGTTGGTTCACAAAGATGTGTTAAACCAAATTGGTTTGTCCTTTTAAATAATAATTTAACAACAACTATTTCTTTTTTATTGAGCGGAATCCTAAAATAGAACATGTTTTGTTAAATGTTCTAGAAAAAAATTACTTTGATAGGAATCCAGCATCCAAACTAATACTTCGATAAAAAAATTATCTTCTAGATTGACTTTTTATCCAACTAAAGATGGATCGTGCCGTTTTATTATTATTTTTTTTTCAATCTTTCATCAAACTCTAGACATCCTCAAAAATATACTATTTGCATTTTTTTAAGGATGTCCTTTTAGATGTTTAGAATCGTTGAACTACATTGCCAAAACATACTGGAAAATTCCAGTGTAATGGTCAATTTGCTATTTCTCAACAACTACCAAAGTACGAGTAATTAACTCAGAGACAAAATATTTTGTCCACGTGCGCTCATGTTGTTATGGTTTCTAAATCACTGGTTCTGTATTTTCAACATGTCAGTGTTATGTATGTTATTTACATTTGAAAATCTTCGCTTTATCTTGGGAAAATCCTAGTTGCTTTGAGAAAGTAGATAATAGTAGAGAGTGTCGTGAATTTCTGTTATCAAAATAATACTTCTGTCGTTGCTCAAGCGAATAATGTGTATAAGCTTGTAACACTGACATGATTTAAAGTTAAAAATATTTTATATATTTTTAAAATGTTGTAGTAAATACATTTTTGCAGGCGTGATTGCTGCTTATTTTTGAGGGGGATTTAGAATTTTTTTCCATCAAACATTTATTCTTTCATTCATTCTTTAATTAATTTAATTTAATTCATTCGTTTAATTTATTTTTATTATTATTAATTTAGCTCATTTAATTCATTTTTATTACTATTATTCATTCATTCATTTAGCTCATTTTTATTTAATTCATTTTTATTATTATTCACTCATTCATTTCATTTCATTTAATTCATTTTTATTACTATTTATTCATTCATTTAGTTCATTTTTATTATTATTCACTTATTCATTTAGTTTATCTCATTCATTTTAATATTAATTTATTTCATTTTTATTCTTTTAATTCACATTTTATTATTATTCATTTATTCATCATTATTCATTTAGTTCGTTTAATTCATTTTTTAACCGTTAATAAAAATCTCTGTAATTTGAATTCGATTACATTTAAACTGTATAAACATTCTTCTCCAATTAAATATTCTTGGCTTCCATTTTTTTTCAGTTATTATTTTTAATTTTTGAAAAGCATCTCTACGATACATGTTCTAACCACAATGAAATTGTGTATGTTTTTTAATTTTATTTTATTTTCTGAATCTAAAAAAAAGTTTGAGTTGTGTATATTATTTTGAATTAATAAATAGAGTATCTCATTTGAAAATTTAATAAATAGAATATATATTTTGATGTTCACTTTTTTTTTGTTGATATTTTTAAGAAAAGTAGGCTTATGACAAAGTCGACCTCAGTTTATACATTCCTGACATATTAAAACACCCCCACACTTAAAAAAAAAAAAAAAAAAAAAAGCTGTATTTTTCTATTTTAGGTTTTATTTAAAAACAAATCACGTAAAATATAAATATTATTTATTAAATGTAGAAATATCATTCGAAAACAAAAAATGCTAGATAAAACATTTTTTATAGCGAAGTCAAAAAAAAAATGTGCATGTTTTTTTTTTTTTTTTTTTTTTACTGCATTTCGTTTAAAATTGTTATATTTATGAATATTTTTGCTTATACTGTTCTTTTAAATGCTTCAACGATTTTCAATCGAAATTTTTTTATTCTTTTACTTTCCGGTTGACAATTTTTTTTTTTTTTTATTTTATATCGTTTTATTATTATTGTTGTTGCTATTGAATGAAAATTCAATGAAAACAAATAAAAATATTTATTATTCTCTTTTTCAGAAAAATTCTTTTTTATTTCTAAACGCTACTTTTTTTAAATTTAATCAACAGGAAATATACTAAATATATTATTTGAATTCTCTTCCGCATTAAAAATTTTCAATGTGAAGAATATTTTTGTTACGTTTTAAAGCTTTTCTAAAAAGAATTTGAATAAACTACTCTTCTACTGATTTATTATTAAACTTGCCATTTTAATGTCCGATGGCAACCGAAAGTATCATGCCGTTCGTCTAATTTAAGTACATAATCAGTTTTCAAAGTTCGAAATCTTTCGTACTTAAATAACATACTTTTCGTACATATTCCTTTTTTTAATTTAATCAACAGGAAATAAACTAAATATATTATTTGAATTCTCTTCCACATTAAGAAATTTTAGAATGTGCAGAATATACTTTTGTTACATTCTAAAAATTTTCTAGATAAATTTTCTTTTCTGCTTTTTGGCAAGAAATAAATTATTCTTAAGTCGAATGCTGATTTCGAAAACGATTTCTAAACTCGCCATTTACGAAATGTCCGATGGCAACAGAACTGAAATGATCTTGCAGTAAGCAGGTGTTCGTCTAATTTAAAGTACATAATCAGTTTCCAAAGTTTGAAATCTTTCACAGTTAACCTGATATTTCTTTAATCGATTTGGCAATTCAGCAGCTACGTTTATATTAATTACTGCATATGTTAAAAATTTTCAAATGGAAGTAAATATAATTTTTCTACAATGTTTTTATTCCAAAATATTCTAAAATAGACTTTATATATATATAAAAATTATTGTGTGAATTCTTTTTATTTGAATTGAAAAAAGTCTATTTTGGAATTAAAAAAAATTGTAGAAAAATTATATTTATTTCCATTTGAAAATATTTCATTTACATTTTTAATAATTTAATTTTCATACACACACACTATATATATAGTAGGTGTGTGTGAAGAAATAATTTTTAGTTTTTAAAAAAGAACATTTCTACTCCTTTTTACTGTCTGTATAAATTCTTGCATATTAAGTTCTAAAATAATAATTATAATAATTATTAGCACTTTCTTATGTGAGACATTTTTCAAAAAGCAAGATTGAAACAACTATTTCATGTGTATTGTGTGTACTGTCCGACCAGTTGTCGTGAAGAAAATTGGCAAATAGCAAGGTTAGACGTACTGAGTGGTGTAATAGGAGAGAAGGGTTTTTAATTAAAACAAAATTAATTTTAATTTTAAATAATTAAAATTTTTCTTTCAAAATTGCTTTGAGTCGCATGTGTCTGATTAGCAATCCTTAACAAGTAGTCGAACAGGATGTTTATCGTTCCACTGAGCAACTTGTAATTAAGCAGATACATTGAATCTCAAATTACTAGGCACAATTTTCATGTGTTTTCTACGGGTAGCATTAGAAATGCTCTTCCTGAATTTTAACAAATGACCTTTTACAGGAAATAAACTGATTTAAACTAAAACCAACTTCTCGCGTTTGCCAAAAATTTGTGAGGTTTGCATAAAATAAAAAATCCTTGTTGAATGAGGAGGTTCATCATTAACACATAGAGGAGGACAAAGTTAACTTTCTACAGGAAAAAAAAAAAAAAAAAAAGGTTAGGTACGATTTAGAATAAGAAAACGTTTATAATTTAAACAAACCTAAGTATCGTTGTGGGGCCTGATAGTTGAGTGATTAATTTTCTGCCACTCGGTGTCAGAGATTTCGAGTTCAGTCCCGGCGGTGCCGTGGTTGTTTTGTAGTGGTTTAGAAATCCGCTTTTTTAAACTGGTCTAATGTGATTGTAGGGCTAACAACCCTACCCTGTAAAAAGAAGAAAAAATCTGCCAATACACGGGATGGCCTTACCCACCATGACCTGTAGTTCCAGGGAGTTCGTTAAGTATCGTTGTTAATTAAAAAGGAAAGAAAATAAGGCCGATAAAATTCGTTCAATTAACATAATTGAACGAATTTTTATTACTGTTTAATAAATAGATAACTATATTTTTAAAAAGATGATTTTTCTCGGGGTAAAAACTGATGCAACTTTTGAAGAAAAGTTTTAATGATTTGAAGAGTAGTTTTCCGGTCTCTTCTATTTTCTTCATTTGATCCAATCTCCATTGCTGAATCAGAAAGTTCCTGTGCCTTTTTCAACAATTCGCGTTACTTCTTTCCAATCAAAGGCACTTCATCTTTTTCGTTACCGCTGCTTTTCACTGTCTATTTGTTACAAGATCTTTCCATTTAGTAATTAGTGATTAATTCATTGACTTCTCTTTTGCCATATCTGAAAATCCGCAGCAACCAATTTCTTTTGAAGATGTGCAATTTCTACCTCTTCATTTTCAATCGACGTTTCCTTTTAAATTATTGGCAATTCTTGACTACCATCTATGGCGGAAAGTGCTTTATATATGCTATTTGATAAGATTTTACTTGTTTCATTTATGGAACAAAATAAAATTATTAGGCTAATTTAATAGAAGTGAAGCAATTAGTAGAAACAGGTCTAAGTTTTCATAATGCTATTTTTTCGAATTTATTCAACGATGACTGCTTCAAGAATGTTTTAAAACATTAATTCAAAACGAATTCCACTAAATTTCAGCTTTCAAGATGATAACAATCATTTCATGTATTCTTGTTTCTAAATAAATAAATTTTTAAATTGTTTTATAAAATTTGACTTGTTTCATTTATGGAAAAAAAAATTATGAAGCTTATTTAACTAAAATGAAGTAATTAGTATAAACAGTCACCCAGGTCTAACATTCCATAAAACAGTTCTTGTATTTATTCAACGATGATTGTTTCAAGAATGTTTTAACAAATTAATCCAAAATGAATTCAACTAAATCTCAGCTCTCAAAATGATAACAATCATTTTTTGTTAAAAATATCTTTTTTAAGAAAAAACATTTTGATTGCTTTCAAAATTAAAACAATCATTTCTTACACTTCTGTTTCTAAATTAAAAAAAAAAAACTGTTTTATTAATAATGTTTTATAAAATTGTCCTTATTTTTGTTTCATTTATAACCCAAAATAATCATTAAGCCTAGTTATTTGAAATGCCTCATCTGGTCAAAAGGCAATTACTCAGGGGTCTAACGTTCCAAAATGCAATTCTGAATTTATTCAACGATGTCCGTTTCAAGAATGTTCGTTAAAAAAAAATTCATTCGTAGCAAATTAAACTAAGTCAATTACATTTATACATTTAATTATATAATTAAATATACATTTTTGTTTCTAAATAATAATAAAAAAAATGCTTCATTTAAATTGTTTTATGATTTATTTGACTTGCTACATTTATAGAACAAAAATAAAATTATTAAGCTTATGTAATTGAAATGAAGTAATTAGTAAAAAAAAAAAAAAAACTTTGAGGTTTAACATACCACAATAGCTTTTTTTTTTTTTAAAACATTCAACGATGACTGGTTCAAGAATGTTTTAACAGATTATTTCAAAACGAATTCAACTAAATAACAATTTTCAAGACGATAACAATCACTTCATACGTTCCAGTTTCTAAACCAAAAGGTGCTTTATTTATACTATTTGAAAAGCCTTGGCATGTTCAACTTCTATGGCACAAGAAAAACTTACAATAAAAAATGTTAAGCTGTATTTATAATTAAAATGACGCATTTGGTAAAAAAAGCAATCACTCAGGCCTAACATTCCACAAAACATTTTAGAATGTATTCAACGATGTTTAAAAAATCCATTCGAAACTAATTCAGCCAAGTCATAGGCGCGATGCTATCTCGCTTTTTGTTGGAATGATATATGCATGCTTTTTTTCTGAATGTTATAACAAGCGTTTTCCTATTCCTGTTTCCAAAGTGAGGGGTGCTTATTCAGAACTATAATATCTTAGTGAAGAGTTCGCTCTATTTGGGACCTTTTGTCCGAATTCGGGTCGCCAGCGGTCCGAGAAGTTGGGCTTTCTTCTGCCCACCAAGGTTCAGCGACGCCACGGCGCGTGGTCACATTATCTGCTGATTAAAGTGCGCATAAATTTCATGGATTTTTCTTTTGTTTTCTTTTTGGACAAAAATGCATTGGGATGTTTAGAATGTTTGACTGCTCAGGAGGCTTTGTTTGTTTGTTCGAGTAACCCACATATGGATGCCTATTTGGAAGACTGTTCATTTCATTTCCTGCAGAAAGAATTTAGTGTATAATATTATGAAAAAATGATTATGAATTCAAAAATTGTTGTTCGGGTAAATTAGAATTAGGACTGGTTGTGTTCGGAATTTGCGATAATTCCAAAATTGTACACTCTGTGTTCGAGAATTTCATATCACCATTCCGAAAGTTTCATTCTGGCCCTCGGTACCACAGGTTTCGGGTTCGAATCCCGGCGGTGGCATGGATGTTTGCAGTTGTTCGGAATCCACTTTAAATTGTAGGTCCCGGTCTGTTTAGCCTAAAAGTGTGCACAATATGGCCGTAGATCGACAAACTAAACCAAACCGAAAATTTCATGTTTCCATTCTAAAACTGTTCACACTTAATGAAGATTTTCATTTTTCTAGATTGAAATAAATTTTCTTAAAAAATATGCATGTATGTGAGGCGGAAATAAATGTTATTTGTGTAGGTTAAAATCAGAGGTTATTACGTTTTACAATTTTCAATAATTCCTAAAACTTATCACTATCCATTCCGACGATATCCTATTACCATTCCGAAACTTCCAGGGTCACAATGTTCGAAAATTTTTATTTTTCGTCTCCTTCTCATTGGGCGCAACAGCCCCATGGTGAGGAGATGTATTCTTTCGTAGGAGATGTTTTCATTTTACGAGGTAGGGTTATTTGCCCTACGCTCTTACAGTCAAAGTAGAAAGGGACCTGAAGTTTAAAGTGGATTCCAAACCACTACAAACACGCATGGACCTCTGATTTGTGGTGGCAGAGAGCTAGTTGCTCGGACTTCTGCCCAATATTTATTTTTTTACATCTAAAATAAATATTCTTGAAAATCTATATGGATGTAGGACGAGAATAAATTCTGTATTAAATGTAAGATATTAAATTGTTTAACGTACAGCTTTAGAAAATCTAATATGTAGTTCGGAAAATTACAATGGTATACGCAATTATCCCTGGTTGAAATTCTAAATCATTTCCAAATTAGATGGTAAATAAAATGGCTGGATTGAAAGTACCTGTATATTCATACAGGGCCTTCAATCCCGCCATTTTATTTACCATCTAATGAAAAAATATAAATTTGACTATTTAATTGAATGACATCAAAAATATCTCATCATGTCCTTTTAACATCATTTTATTTTAATGAATTATGTTGAAAAAAAAAAAAATTTTTTTTTTTTTTTAGATCATTAAAAATTTAAAACTATTTTTTATATTTTAAAAGCATAAGTAGATTTCAAGGTTGAAATGTGCTTTATCTTTCCTTAAGATTATCTCTGATTTGTATCTTTATCTTTTAAAGATATATTATTATTATTATAGATATAAATTTTTTAATTTATGATTAAATATTCATTTATATTTATTTATTTTATTTTTTATTTGCAGGTGGCCGAATTGTTGAATCGTTGCTCTTGCCCTGCTCAGTTCCCAATGCTGAGAGTGGGAGATGGAAAATATCGTATAGGGGAGACTCAACTTCTCATTTTTGTCAGAGTAAGGTCATCTTTTAAATTTCCTCAGTTATCTTTGTTTTTAGAGAATTTTTTTTTTTTAAATATCCTTTTTCAAGTGCTTTGTAAAAATACTAATAAATCTACTAATAAGTATTTAAAATAGTTTTTCTACCTACTTAATAATCTTTAAAAGCTCTTTTTTTATTTTATTTTTTTTATTATTTATCAAATGCTTGATATGCTTAAAATAACAAGTATTTGATAAGTAAATGAAACAAAATTCATGTTTCTAACTCATAACATTTTTTTTTAAATTTAATATTTAATTAAATTATGTGGAATTGTGTGAATTGTATTTATAAATGTGTTATTCTTTGTATGAATTGCATTTATAAATGTGCTATAAAAATTTCGACACACTAGCTATTTGCTTGGTGTCCCTTTACTTAACTTTATTGTATTATGACCTAATATTACAAAATAGTATATAATGAAAATATAAATAATGTATAATAATTTTATAGAGGAATACCTTAATAATCATAAATTAATAATATATTATTATAAATAATTAAATTTTTGTATTATATTTTTATATCATAATAATTTTATATCGTAAAAAATATAATGCATAGATAATTGTGTATTATATTTTAAAATATTAAAAAAATATTTTTAAATAATAGTATTATTTTACAAAACTTCATTTCTACAATATGTCATTTTATTTTCTTACTAAATATTTACCAAATGGAAAGTAAATTAAAATAATCATATAATAGGTAATCAAATTTTTTTTTTATACGAATAAGTTTACCTAAATCAACCAAATATCGACACTGTTCACCCGTGTAATTTGCCCATTTCCATGCAGAAAACGTCCTGCCTGTAATAGACTAATAGCTCACGATTGAAAACCCTAATCACGATTTACTGTTTGAAGCGGTACACATTATCTGTCTATTATCATCGAGATGAAGTGGACAACTGAGAGTGGAAGGGGGTGGTGGAGATACGACATTTATGAGCATTTACAATTGGAAAAAGCAAGCTTCGGTTTTATCCAGGTCATCAAGCAATCTTGACATTTGGAAGAGAGGAGTCTCGCTCAAAAAGAGCCAGAAATTTCATGCCCCAATAACGGGCGGGCATTAAAAATTTGCATTTCGCCTTTTATCCCCGCAAAGGGGCTGAAAATAGGCGGTTCACGAGGTGATTGATAAGATTCTTTTGTTTTTCTTTGCCTTGCAGATTCTGAGAAACCATGTCATGGTGAGAGTGGGTGGCGGATGGGACACCTTGGAGCATTACCTAGACAAGCATGACCCCTGCCGCTGCAAATCAGGTAACTGGACCTTCTGTGTTCCGTTCATTTTCTGACTGTCATCTTCCATTAAATGGTGTTGTTTTTTACAGGGTGTGCAAAAATTAAATATTATAAATTGAAAATATTTTGTATTAAGAAGTTAACCAGGTAACAACGAAATGAATTTCACCACAACAGTTGCTGAGTTTTGCAAATAGTAAACGTAATTTATGATGGTCAACTAAGCATTTTTGTGTAGTTTTTTGTTTTGATGGTAATATAGGGTAAAAGAGTTATTGATTGAATAATTTATTACAATTTGTTTAGGATGACATAAATTAGAGGACAAGATGCAATATTCACTGAATTTTGCAAATGGTAAACGTAATTTATGATGATCAGCTAAACATTTGTCTACAGTTTTTTGCAATTTTTGTTTAGTTTGTAGTATAGGGTAGAAGAGTTATTGATTGAATAATTTATTATAAGCATAAAACAATTTGTTTAGGATGACACAAACTAGGTGACGATTAAATGCATCTCTTTGTCAACTAATTGTAATTGCCTTTAATATCGACAATAAATATTCTGTTCTATAAAAATTTTTAGCGCTTTGTGTTACATTCAAAAGTAATTTACAAATTGAAATGCATATTATACAAATATTAATCTCTCATCTAAATAATTTTTACTGCAATGTTTTTTTGCAGACAACAACTTTAATTGATAATCGTTAAAAGTAGTAATACCAACATAGTAATATGTCTTCAATACAAATTTTTCCTAGATAATAACATAGGCAAGAGTTGTTAACTGAAAGTATTATAACAAACGTAAATTGTTGTTATTAGGACTGTATAAGCTAGGTGATTTAAACATTTTATTATAACAATTACAACAGTCAATAGGGATAATAACTATATTGCAAATTCTTTTAACATTATTAGTTAAATAGTTATTTAGGTAAAAAAATATTTTAACTGTTTTAAATTATATCGTGCATATACTATTGCTCCTATATTACGTCAAAAGGAATCTTATTACAACACTTGCTGAATTTTGCAATTGTTAACCATATTTGATATGAGTTTTGCTCTGTAATCTTCTTACAAGTATTTTTTGGATGTTGTAATGTAGGAAGGAAGTAATTAGTGAAAATATTATTGCAAACACAATTAAACGTCAATGTAAAATATAAACGTGGCAGTAAATTTTGTTGTAACGCTTCCTAGTAATTATTTCTAGTGCTATTTAAAATATTGCATTTTGAAATTCTTAATATTATTTTTCGGATGTAATATACGAATAGAAGTTAAAAATTACATTCATATATACATCATTAAGAGGAAATAAATTCAATAATTAATTTTTATCAATTTTTCAAAAACCTTTTTCAACAACAAATAAAATAATGACTGCATCTAACAAGCTACATTCTATCTAATTCATCTTCAAGCTACTTTCTATCGTAACATTAATAACAAGACACACTGGCGCTGAAAAAACAGAATTAATTTTAAAAGCAACATCAAAATTAATGTTATAAAAATAACGTTTAATAAGTAGTGACGTTTACAATATTTATGTTTTATGCATCACAACAGAATTTTGTTGCTAGAAATGCTAATTACAATTAGCATTATGAAAGGCATTTAACACATAATGCATATTGGTCAATAAAAAAAATTACCCCAAGTAGATTTCTATGAAACCCACGGTAATTAATGTGTTGAGAAAATCATTTTGAATAAAATATACATAATGTTGATTATACCAGAAAAAGATCAAAATAATTTTTCAAGCAATGCAAGGTTATCATGGGGAATTAAAATACACCATTGCATATAAAAATATTATTATTTTTTAAGTGAATAAGTAAATTTAGTATATTTGCTTGAAATTAATGCTAATTGTGATAAATCAATGCTGTGTAATTTAGAAGTCTTATTGCTAACACTATCTATAATGATTTCAATTGAACAATGGTCAATATTAATCCTTATAAACTTGTTAAAGGTAAATGGAAATTGATATTGACAACATAAACTGAAAAACATTGATAACATAAATTCTGTGTTAAGTACATAGCATTTATTTTTTTTCTAAATTAAATTTTATGTTTTGTATATTATTTATCCTTCCTATATGATGTTAAGAGGCCTTACAAAACTAACTATACAAGGTTTTAAATGCCAATCAAAACTTATTAAAGAAATTAACCTTAAAGATGCAGTATTATCTCCATCTCAAATTCAAAATTCTATATCTATTGGTTTCTCCCAGGTCAGCAAGCAATCACAGCCCTTTAGTTAAGACAGGCTTCTTAGCCTTTAATTATTTTTAACTTTAACCGTGAAACCAAATGATGTTTAAACAATACAAAACTCTGTGAACATTTTAAACGGCCTTCCTCTGCGAGCATTTCAATAATGTGTGCCCGCATAAGTATAAATCACACTATCGTAACTAGACCTTATTCTAGACGAAACGTGGTCTCTGCTAGAGTTCTGCTGCACAAAAGTTAAGTTTAGTTAAGGCAGGCTTTTTTGCCTTTAATTATTTTTAACTTTAACCGTGAAACCAAATCATGTTTAAATTATACCATAGTCCTTTAGTTAAGGCAGGCTTCTTATCCTTTAATTATTTCTTGCTTTAACCGTAAAACCAGATCATGCTTAAATTATACCACCGTCTTTTAGTTAATGCAGGTTTCTTATAGTAGCCTTTAATTATTTTTTTGCATTAACCTTGAAACCAAATCATGTTTAAACAACACAAAACTGTGTGAACTTTTTTAAAAAGCCTTCCTCTGCGAACATTTCCATAATGTTTGTGCCCACATGAGTGTAAATCGCACTGTCGTGACCAGACCTTATTCTGGAGACGGAGCGTGGTCTCGCTAGAGCGCTTGCTGCTGCTGCACCAAGTGGCAAGGTGACAGCTCGGAATGCATCAAATCAGCAAATAAGGAAATAAGTTGGTGGCACGCGGTAATTTTTGCCGCATCGCTGGCCAAAAGTGTTTGTGAGAATTTGCATTGTCTCCTGCACGTAAGAAGAGAAGCCCTTTTTAACAAATGCAAACGTTTTTCAGGTCGACGCATCTCCGTGAATCGAGTGTCTCCGTCCAATTCAGGCACCATACAAGTGCATCTGAATAGCCACAGGTATAATCATCTTGTCTTCTCTTGTTTGCAAAACACTTTAATGGTCATGTCTTTTTTTTTATTATTATTTGTTTTCCTTCTTATATGTGTAATCTGATGTGTGTTTATCCTGGTAAAAGTGTGCCTTTAAAAAAAAATAGTAGATAAATCTTGATGTAAATTTTACGGATTGATACTTGAGGAAGTAATCTATAAAAAAAAAGAGATTTTTAAGTTTATACGGTCAGTTTAACAAAAACAATTAATCATAGTTTTTATACCTTTATTTATCAATTAGAATAATAAATTGCTTTGTTATAAAAGTTGACACCTCAAAAAAATTTCAAATTCATAGTCGAGGGTAAAGAAAAAAAAATTATGCTCAAAAAAAAGATTATTTAAAGAATTAGTATTTAATTAATAAATAAGGAAGTGATAATTTTTAAAAATAGTTTCAAATACTAATATTAAGCGTATTAGGGCCCTGACCTCCCACAATTTTTTCAATGTAAATCCTTACTGCGAGAATGACATGGAAAACATAAATGGTCGTTTTGCAGTGGATTCCTTCCCACTGTGGCATCCCTGGAAATGAAAAGGCAGATGAGTAGATAAATCTTGATTTAAACTTTACGGATTGATACATTCGAGGAAGTAATTTATAAAAAAGAGACTTTTAAGTTTATATGGTCAGTTTAACAAAACAATTAATCATAGTTTTAGACTATTTTTTTTTTACCATTAATAAGAATAACAAATATCTCTGCTATAAAAATAACACCTAAAAAAAATTTCAAATTTGTTGTTGAAGGGTAAAGGGGAAAATCATGTTTAGAAAGAAAGATAAATTAAAGAATTAGAATTCAATTATTAAGTAAAGAAGTGATGATATCTTTAAAAAAAAATTTTAAATATTAATATTAAACACATGTTATACATAATCATTATATGCTACAGCCCTGATTTCCTGATTTTTTAAGATTTTTTTGCAATGTACATGAAAAACATAAAATGGTCGTTTTGCAGCGGATTCCTTTCCCTAAAAATGAAAAAGGCAGATGAGCTGGCCAAAAGGGGATGTCATATTATTGTCTGATGTGTGTCTATAATCTAATGTGTATTTATCCTCGTAAAAGTGTGCCTTTAAAAAGAATTGATAAATCTTGATTTAAACTTTTTACGGATTGATACTTCTTGAGGAAGTAATTTATAAAAAGAAACTTTTAACAAAAGTTTAACTTTGTTAAAAGTTAACAAAACAATGAATCATAGTTTTAGACTTTTTTTACCATTAATAAGAATAACTATAACGCTTTACTATAAAAGTGATACTTCAAAAAAATTTATAGTTGAGGGCAAAGATAAAAAAATCATGCTTAGAAAAAAAAAGATTAATTAAAAGAATTAGTGTTCAATTATTAAATAAGGAGGTGAGGAATATTATTAATATTAATATTAAGCATATATTCAAAAGCTGATGAGCTGGCCAAAAGGAGATGTGAAAGTTTCAAATGATTAGGTTAGTTACAAGTCTGTATTGTCAAAAATCAATATAACCATTAAGGCCTAGCAACTATCACAATTAAAAGAAAGAACAGAAAATAGATGCTGGGAAGGTAACATCTATAATCTCCCTGACAACTACAGAAGCAATGCTGTTGCTGCCTTTCGTCTAGCTACGATGCATGACTGCTTATATGCACACCTTCACAGGTTCAAAAGAGTTTATAGTTCCTGCCTGTCCCCTATGCTGTAATGGTGCAACGATGAACGCTGAGCATCTTTTTTTTTTTTTCCAGATACTGTTAGGCGAGAGACCTTCTAAATTGTTTGAAGACTTGATCATGTTTTAATTTCAATTTGTCCTAATTCTTATCTATTTATCTTCTTTTTGTATAATTCTTCTATTTTTTTTTTTCTTTGTGTGTTCTAATGTGTTCTTATGGTTTTCTGTATCTGTATATGGCATAAAGATAACTGTCTCTGTACTACCAGTTGCATTAGAAAGTTTCCTTCGTTTCCAGTTAGTGATACCGACTGTCTTCAAATCCTCCTCGACTTGACCTCCCCATCTAATTCTTAGGGGTCTAGATCCGCTTGCTTATAACAATCATAAGTATATGTTATACATAATAACTTTTTTTCTTCTTCATAAATGCAGCTGGCAAATAGACCGTGATCTTTTCGCCATAAGGGCTGCGCCGATGTTACTCACTTTGCATTACCCAGGGGCGCGTGTAACTTGATGGTAAGCCACGGACGCGGAGTAACAAGTATAATAACATAAATCATTAAAAGCTAGACGTAACAGAATGCAATTTTATAGTTTTTTCAGCAACTGCTGGTACAATAGTTTTGTTAATAAATGATTTTATGCTGTTAACGAGACAGAATCTATCAACATTTGAAATAATATGCAAATTGAAATTTTGAGTCTTGATTTTTCTTGTACAGCATCGATAAGTAGTTATTGAATCTGGAAATTGCTTTTCACGTAATAATATGTGGTTTTTGAATATGGGCATTGTACATAATTTTAACGTTTATCAATTTCTTTTTATTACATTAAATATGATTAAAAAGTTAGATGAAATGGGCCAGGAAATAAACTAGTATTCAATTATTTAAGTGAATAAATTTTTTTAAAAAGTAATTCAAAATGCTAATAAAATACTATACTAATTAATGAACATTTAATACATGATGATAAAAGAAATAATGATATGAATATAAAAGTATTGTTGTAATTTAAGTTTCTCTGGATGTAAATGCAGCTGCAGAAACTATTGAAATTTAAGTAAAGAATTTAATGAATCATAACTGACTAACTCCCTGGCACTAAATCCCATGGTGGTCCAAGGTCATCTACCTATTGGAAGATTTCGAGACAGGAGATGGTTTCTTTTTACAGGATAGGGTTGTCAGTTCTACGCCCAAAGCTGTATAGTCATATCAGACTACAGCTTAAAGTCGATCTCGAATCACTACAAACATCCAGGGACCGTTGAATCTCGAATTCAAAACCCATGGCACCGAGCGCTAGTTATTCGGCCATAAGGCCGTAAATGAATCATAATTAAAAGTAAATTAAGAAAACTAATCGTGAAAGTAAAAAGTGCACAGGCATATTTTGAAAATCATTATTAGTGCAATTATTTATTGTTTTAGAGTTATTTTTATCGATTTCTTTAATAAGGCGTCGTCTCGGGTTTGTAGGCAACGATGTAAAATTGCTTGAGATTTTTCCTGATAAGTCTATGCAAAATGTGTAGTGATAAAGTGAGCCATTAAGACTACAAACTTTAAATTTCGTTTGAAAGATCCCTTTGCTGATAAAGTAGTTGTTATCTGCCAAACCATGCGTGTAAGCAAGCGTTACAAGGTTTGAACACACCTGTCTGCTTAGCTGATTTCGAAGACTTTTTTTTTTTTTAATTCTATAAACTAAGTACTGATTGGTCGCAAGCTGGATCTTATTTTTCTATGCAAATCACAGGTTTTTGTACATGAAGAATTTTAAATGCAGACAGACAGAGTTCTTTGCAAAATTTAAAGTTATTTGATCCCATTCAAGAACATGATCACGCAACTGAAGTAATATTTTTTTTTTATTTCCAATAGCAGGACAAAATGACAAACTCTTACAAAATAAAAAAATTAAAAAAAAAAAAAAAAAAAAACATCAAGTAAAAATCAGTAAAAAAAAAAAAAAAGTTAGTGTCTCATCAGAAAAGTTCTATCTTTCCAATATCTTTTCACCTCGGAGTCCCCATGCAAAGCCGGACATCCTGCTATAGGGTGCCTGTCCATGATTTCGTCTTTCCCACAGAGCGGACAATTTGGGCTATCAAAAATGCCAATGTGGTGCAGATGGCTCGCCAAATAGTCAGGAGCCACCACACAAATTCCGCGGCAGCTTTTTCACTAAGTTTGTCCGAAATACCCTGTCCCCAAATGTTCCTCCAACTCCTCGAGGAGATACCAGCAGTGAGTAATGCCTTCCGTCTAAGTCTCATTTGATTTTTGGTGTAAAGTTTTATGTTACTGAAGTAATAGAAAATTCAGGATCCTCCTTTATATGGCACTTTTAAGGTGAGCTGACCGGAATTGAAAAAGTGGATACTTTTTAAAACATGGCCAAATTGTAAAGAGAAACAAAATAAACTTTCCCCTTATAGAATAGGAGTTCATAAATGCGCATTTAAGCCTTATGACCAAAACAGATAAAAAATAAAATGCAACAAGCTTTTTATAAAGTTCTGTTTTTAGAGTAAAAAGTAGCAAACTGATTTTGAGCTTCACAATGTCGATGAAGGGTACGTTTCGATTAAGTATGTTTTCAAAAATTCGATACATGCTCCAAATGTTTCCTGTATCCCAGAGACAATGTACATGCTCGGAATCAAAATTGGTGTTGTTGACTACTCTTTGGAGAGCGTTTACTGTGAAATTATGATTAATTTTTTACATTATTTAGCTGTCCCATTTCATATCTTTCTTAGTCACTTGTTCTTAAACGAGCCAATTTTTGACCACAAATTCTATGGTAAAACTTTATTGGTTCCCTCTTCCACCGCTATTTACCACTTGATTGTACGTTTTTGAGCATCCTGTGTACTGATCACTTTGCCGATTTCCATGATGCATGACACTGTATTTCTTTTATAATGTATTGCATTTATGATAAAAAGAAGAAAATATCATTTATTAAGTGAAAAATTGTAAAAGTTTGATTAAAAATAACATAAGTAGTGCTTAATTACGGTAATAATATGTAATATAAGAAATAAATACATATGCAATACATAATAATATTTGTATAATTAAAAAAAAAAACCTGCTTTACGAAGCTTATAATAAAATTCAGTTTTAGAACCAAACCGTCGAACTTAATTTGATTCAAATTAATCTCGCTTTTTAAACTTTTGTAAAATTTTAACAATTTTGTAAAAATTAATTTAAATTAATTTTGTAATTGGAAGTAAGGGTATATTTTCCCCAGGCACTCTGTATTTTACATCCACTTTGCCTTGGCTGAATAGCCAGTTTACTTAATGTAATTAACATTGGGCATCCTGCCAAGCAACTGATTAAGTGATTGTTGTTTACCATGAAACTCACACTATTCAGTAGAAATTTTAACAACAAATACGTATAAGAAATATTAATCTTAACTTATATAAATTACATAAATATGCTTATCGACTATTAATGAGACCTACGTATGAACGTTTCTGTCATTTATAAATAAAGTCAATAATTTAAAAAAATAAGAAAGGAATTATGTCTTAAAGAGATCAGTCTTGTCCCCGAGTATAGTACCATAAATCCCTGATTAAAAAAGGATGAGTTCTCTGTAAAAATCCAGAACTTTCTATTTTAATTACTGGTTACTTTAAATAATCTCCAAACTGATCCAATTAGAGGTTGACTGTCCTTTTTAATCAGACGTTCATTTTTTCCCAAATTATAAAAGTGCACTTTTATAAACGATAATTATAGAATAGTATCATTAATACTCTATTTCCATCCAATTATATTTCTGTCATCTCTTAGTCATAGTTCTAAATTGTAGTAAATTAAATTTTGATGTCACCAGTTACTCAATTAGAGCTTTCTCTTCCAGACCAGTTTCGTCCGGCACTCCTTCCTCTTCCCGTTCTTCCAGCGTTCCTACCTCTCCCCCGTCTCGTCGGCGCTCCTTTGACATGTCCCGCCTGAACTCATCAGACGACAGGAACTCCTCTTCCAGGAGCAGCGGTGACGACTGGGGTGCGAACCTGCGCAGGGGCCGGGGCAAGAGCGGTCGCCCAAGCTCTGCCGACAGCTCGTCCGAAATATCAGAAGCGGAACTGTGTCGAACTGGTGTCGACTTCCTCCGAAGGCAGCGGAGGTACTCTCCGAGGAAAGTGATGAAATTCGGCGAGAACAACACCTACTCGGAAGACGCAGAGGATTCATCCCTGGAGCCCCAGTTAGTCACTGTGACACCTTCGCCGTCGCCACTCAGAAGTCGCATCCCGACATCCCAATCGCCATCCCCGCAGCATCGCTTCAGAGGCGGCCGACTGTCCGCAAGTCGGTCCGAAACATCCCTATTCCAGTCCCCCATCAATCGGGGTGGCCGGACTCAGATCGTGCCAGGAAACCGTAGAGGCAGCACTCAAAGTGGGAGGCAGCGTTCGTCGTCCACCAATAGGACAGCGTCAAACTCGCCGGCGAGGACGCCCGAGTGGCACCAAAAGAAGGACGCTTTCGTTACAATCTTCTCCAGTGAAGCCAGTGCCACCATTGCTAGAGGAGATCCTCAACGATTCTGAGGTTCTCGATTCCGACGAGAAGATTCTGGAGAGGATGGAGAAACTCATCAATGAGTACCGAGCAAGGGAGGCTTCCCCTGATTCGTCACTCGTTGATGATTGCTCGGCACCCATTCGACCCCTTTCGAAGACTGTCAGGAGAAATTCCTTATCTAGGATTCCAGTGCTGAACTGGCATATGAAACAGTGAATTTAACATTTAGTGAACAAATTTTGGCGAGCTTACAAAATAGCTTGTCCGAATCCATTTCTAGGCTTTTGCACATGGACAGCATGTCGTTGTTTTTCTCTAAAAGTTGTTGCACACGTAGAATCGTATGCTTTGTTCAGCGTATTGTTGTTATTGTTTTTGTTTACCAGTATATATATATATTATATGCCATGCGTTTCATTAAGTAATCAAAATTGTTAAATTATAATTGTAAATTATTGAAGTTTTATTCTATGTGATTCAATTCAATTGTTGTTAAAAATTTATTTATCGGATGATTGAGTAATTGTGGTATTCTGAGGATTTAATGTATTTCTATTAATTATGAATGCTGTTGAATGTTTTGGTATAAGTAAATAATGTATCTAATGAGTGAGCAATAATTGTTTAAAGTAATATTAAGTGAATCTCAAATTGGTAATCTATCTTTATAAAAAAAGTTGTGTTTCATAAAATTAATTCCAATATCAAAGAGCAAAACGTAAAAGAACCGTGATTTTCGTTATTATTATGTTGAGTGATGTTTTATCCATGTGCAAAAGTGAAAATAACTAACTTTGGGAGCGCAGAAGTGATTGCGAGTTCCAGCAAATCTTTGCCTGTTATTTTCTAGTCCACTTCATCATTCCGCGGATGTGCTCGTTTTTTGTCCTGCGTGAGATATATCCAGCAAGCCATACGTAACGCTTTTTAGATTAATCGCCTTTGTGAGATGATCGGCACAGTACGCCAAAGAGAAGACATGTTTGTATCACGACAGTTTTTTCCAACTCCATGGTCTCGATTGTGACCCGAATAAAGATTATTCTACGTTTCTGTGTTTTCTTTCATTTAACCACTTAGCAACACACACTACCTATGAGATTTGACATGTCACTCTAAAGGCGGGTTTTCACCGGATACTGAAATCTGTAATTATAGAACGCCAGACAATTGGAAGCTGATCTATTGCAATATCAAGCTTCCAATTAGCTGACATTCTATGACTGAAGAATGACTATGATTCTATGTATTTGATAGAAATTCGCCTTAACATATGCATACAATCCGACAAATATTTCTAGATTACCATCTGTACTGTTTACCTAGGCATACAATCATATAAATTACATCTTCTTCTTTACTTGCACTACAGCCTGCTACAGGGCAAGGCCTTCTCAACAAGCTTCCTCCAATAGAGACCAGACGCCTCAGTCGATTGATTTTTAATGCCTTAAGATGTTTTAGCCTTTATGCAGTCTAACCATATTGTGTGAGGTCTACCTCTTTTCCTGGTATCTTCTACATTTGCAAAAATGACTTTTTAGCAGGGCTGATATTATCGCATCTAAGAACATGCCCAAGCCGTCTGACGCGAAAAGATTTGATGACTCTGGTAATATTAGGTTGCTTATATCTTCTACAGATTTCATGGTTATACAAAAATCTCCATCTATCATTCTCTCTAATTGGACCAAAAATTTTTCGAAGTATTTTTCTTTCAAAAATCTGTCTTCGTCTGCTTTTGTTAATGGCCAGCATTCACTGCCGTACAATAGAATAGATCTGATGAGAGTTCTATACGGATAAATTTTTGTCTTGAGATTTAAGAGATTAGATTTTAGTAAATTCTTTAAACAATGGTAACATCTATTAGTCTTTGATAGCCTAATGTCAATTTCAAGTTTAACATTATTATAATTGAAAATGATAGTACCGTGATACTTAAACTGGTCTACGCTCCTGAATGTATAAGATTTTACCTGCAGTGGGAGGGAAACATATGCTCAACTTGTTACGGCAATAAATTTTGTTTTCCCCTTCATTAATAGTTAATCCAATGTTTTTGGCTTCAGACTCAATTGAAATAAATGTCTCCATAACCGCCTGTCTAGTTCTATCAATAATATAAATGTCATCAGCAGGGCCGGATTTAGATGAAAAGAGACCCTAGGCTATTCCATTTATGTGGCCCTTTCACCTCCCATTTTTAAGTTTGTAAATTACATTAAACATTTGTAAAAAAAACATTACTGTGATATATATCAATATGTTAAATGAAACATGCTGTGATCGATACTAATCTTTATAAAAAACGTGGCACGGATAATAAATGAAAAAAAAAAAGTCAAGAACACTTATTTGGAACATTTATTCTCAGCACCCTATATAGTACTTGTAACAGTAACTAATCAAACATATCACACGACATTTACAAAGAAACAAAATTCAAATAATAAAACTCTTTGACTACGAAAATATATATGCAATAAAAATTATCATATTTTCTATCAAATTAAATGAAATTCTATTCAATATTTGCCACAGCAATCACTATACTTTGGTGCAATCTAGTATATACAAACGAACAGACCCAATGAGCCGAACGCGTTGATCTTAACCAATACATTTTTATGTTTGTTTATTAGTCATATGAGTAGGATTTCTCCATATTTTCGATTCAGTGTATTAGTGTTTACTCTCTTTTTAGAATAGTGTCATTCTAATTTTGCTAACAATTTGAATGTAGGCCCCTCTTGATCTTGAAGCCTAGGCCTAGGAAAATCCGGCCTTGGTCATCAGCGTACGCCAGTAAATGTATAGATCTTTGAAAATGGTGCCCATTTACAATTTCGTCATCTCTAATAGTCTAAGGGCAAAATTATAAAAAACATAAAATATATATCGCAAATTGATATTTAAATATGTGCATATATATGCGTACCATCAGGATAAAAGCATGTAGGCAAGCATATATAAATGTATAGATACAAATACATATTAAATATACATGTAATTGTGCTTGTTTACGTATATATTTTCATTTATATTGATACATTTGAGATTATATTGCATACAACATATATGCGTTGCAAACTGCAAACATTTTTTTTCTTTCTAATGCAGCTGGCAAACACTTAGACAGCTTGGTCTTGGATGCCTTAAGGCAAGCGCTGCATAGACGTTCCTCACTTTGCATGACCCAGGGGGCGCGTGTAACTTGAAGATAAGCCACTGACGCGGAGTAACTGCCCCGCAACGCTCTACGATCCTATTAGGACCGGGACCTACAGTTTAAAGTGATTCCGAACCACTACAAACACCCATGGCACCGCCGAAACTTATGGTATCGAGCGCCAGAGCGCTAGCCATTCAGGACCCACTGCATACATTTAAATACACACAAATGTATGCATCATCATCATCAGTGGCGCAGCAACTCAATGGTGGGCTAAGGCCCTTCTGTCAGATTTCAAGACTGGATATGTTTTCTTTTTACAGGGTAGAGCTCTCAATCCTACGTCAAACGCTCTGCAATCATATTAGACTGGGACTTACGGTTTAAAGTGGATTCCGGACCACTACAAGCATCCATGGAACCCCGGGATTTGAATTCGAAACCTGTGGCACCGAGTTCCAGAGCGCTAATCCCTTGTCCATCAGGCCCAATATATATGCATACCACCAGGAAAATAGCATCTATGCGAGAATAAATAAATGTATGTATGTATTTATACAAATACATATTTAAATATATGTGTAATTATGCATGTTTACGTATTTTAATTTATATTGATGCATTTGAGATTATATTGTATACAGTTGCTAAAATATACGTTGTAGTGAAAATATTTAAATAGACACATATGTATCCATACTATCAGGAAAAAAAGCATATATAAATGCATATATACATATTTGCAAATACATATTATGCATGTTTACGTACATTTTCATTTATATTGATACATTTGAGATCATAATCCAACAACAGGTCCTCTAATATTTGAATTTATTTATTCTAACTCAAAGCAAGTATTCACATTAGCTTATCAATTGTAAATAGTTTTTCTCTACATGAGCAAAGCTTGAGCAAACATATGAATGTTGCATATTTTTTACAAAAATTATCCAAAATAGAAATAAATTCGCAAAGAATTTAAGAGTTAATCACTGAAGTATAAAAATTTATTCATTGTATTGTTTATACACTCATGTCCATAAATTAAGGATAATTCAGAATCACACAGAAATTGAACTCTAAAATAAAAAAATTTCACCTGTAGAATTATCACACACATCTTGAAGAAGAATATGCAAATTACAGGAAACCACCAGATGGCGCGGATAGTACGTCACATTGACGTGAGTGTAAGAGAGGGGGTATATAAGGAATGGTGGCAAAGAAGTAAAATTGTTCACAAGCGCTTTAAAAAGCCTTTCAGTGCAATAACCGCATAGTTATGGCACAAAGGAAGCATTTGGATGATTTTTACGTGGTAGAATTATCGGACGACTGGAATGTGGACGCACCCAGCTGGAAGTATCCGAGGAACTTGGAATCGCCCAGAGTGTCATCTCCAGGCTTTGGCAACGATTCCAAGATGATGGTAATGTGAGTAGATGTTACAGCACAGGTCGCCCCGAGTTACAACGCCGAATGAGGATCGGTATTTAGCAGTTACTGCCAAAAGAAACAGACGGAGCACAGCATCAGACCTGTCTGGTCAGCTCTCTTCAGTTACCGGTACGACAGCTTCAAGGCAGACCGTGTACAGACGCTTAGGGCACATTGGTCTATATGCTCGTAGGCCTGTCAGATGTGTTCCACTTACCGCAACTCACTGTCGCCTTCGATTAACCTGGAGTAGAGAGCATGCATTGTGGACACCGCAACAGTGGTATGGTGTGATGTTTTCCGACGAGTCCAGGTTTAGTTTGCAGTCTGATTCTCGCCGGACTTTCATATGGACAGCACCAGGTACCCGTTACCACCAAGAGAACACCACTGAACGACACCGTTACGGTGGTGCAGGAGGGCTTGTTTGGGGAGGAATTATTCTTGGTTCCAGAACTGACCTGCATGCTTAGAGTGCAACGATGACCGCCCACATCTATCGGGATGTCATTCTGGAACAACATGTACGTTTGTTTCGGGGCTCCATGGGTGCTGAATTTCTGTTTATGGATGACAACACCCGTCCTCACCGTGCAAACATTGTAGACGAATTGGAGGATATCACCCGTATGGATTGGCCAGCATACTCACCGGACTTGAATCAATAGAGCATGTGTGGGATATGCTTGGCCGACGAATTGCAGCCCGTCAACCCCCTCCCACCTGTCAACCGAAACTTCGGAGGGCATTGCTTGATGAGTGGTGTAATATTCCCCAAGATTGATAATTTGATACTCAGCATGCCTAGGCTTTGTAAGGCCGTATTGCATCGTCCGGGAGACATACTCTATATTAACCATCCTACTAACCATGTTATACTGTTTTTTGTAAATAAGTTCTTTTTTGAAATTTGCTCCAGGGAGTAAAAATCTCAATTTTTATTAATTATGTCAAACATATAGCATCTTTTTTTGCTTTTTACCTTTTGTTTAATAAATAGACTTTACAATTAAGTCAAATTTGTTTTTGCTTCTGTCTCTTTCTTTGCCTGAACTTCATTATCCTTAATTTATGGACATGAGTGTAGTTATCTCATAATCTATCCAAAATTCTAAGTGTTAATTCAAGTACAAAGCCAAATAAATTGAATATGAATATAATTAAATCCTACAATAAAAAATTTGAATAAGATTCATGAACTTTAAAGTAAAAAGAATAAATATGACATTAAAAAGGATTTAAAATAAAAAATATTGAAAACCTTCATGAATTAATTACAATTTAAGAAACAACATTTTACTGATAATATACCAAAATCATTCAGACTTTAGCTAAATTCAAGAAATTTAAAATTAAAAATTTGAGTATAATTTAGTAAAATTCTATAAAATGATTCATTATATTTTTTTAACTTTCTTCTGGTATATTTTTTTATTTCTATTTTATTAAATCATTCGATTGTAAAATTTCACTAAAATCGGCCAAGGTAAAGTAGAAGAGGAGGAATTCTTAAAAGTGAAAACTTTTAATTACTTTTATTTCTGCAATTCTAAAAAAAAAAATTTTCAACGATGGCTTAAGAATATGTAGCAATTTCTTTGGGTATATATATTTAAAAAAAAAAGGGGGGGATTTTCAACTAGGTAATTAAAACTCTTTTAAAAGTGATTAAAGATTACTGGACGTGAAATTACATTATGAGAAACTTTTTCATAAAATGACGTAATGTATTTAAGTAACCAAATAATTTCTGCTAGTTTTTCCCAAATTAATTCTTTTAATCGATGATTAGATGACTAATTTTTTTTGTTCTAATGCAGCTGGAAAACATTTAGACAGCTGTCTGTGATGCCTTAAGGCAAGCGCTGCATTTGCATTACTCATTTAGCACTACCTGAGAAGTGCGTGTAGCTTGAAGATAAGCTACGGACGCGAAGTAACAATACCCCTGCAACGCTCTGCATACATTTTAGACCGGGACCAACCGTTTAAAGTGGATTCCAACTCACTACAAACATCCATGGAATAGTCGGGACTCAAACCCGAAACTTGTGATACCGACTGATAGTCACTCGGCCATTCAGGCCCCTTGATTAGTAATATAGTTACATTGAATTTTAGCCTGACTCGTGGCTCAGTGGCAACATGCTCTGCTGGTGAGCATTAGGGCAGAGATTCAAACCATTAACGACTTTATTGTAGACGCTGTTTCAAAAACGAAGAGACCCGATAGCATTTGTGATGTTTGACATCTTGCCTCGTTAGTCGGACTACTGGTGAGAGTTTTCCGGGTTTTCTCAATGGGGTGTAGTTGCCCCTAAAAGTTCTTCCGGGAGGCACTGCCCTCTTTCTTCAGCGACAAGGAGCAGAAGTCAGACTTCTACCTACGGGTACTCCGTCACAACAGAAGCTACCCCCTCTTCCCTCCTTCCATGAGAGATACAAAACAACAACATATTCAATTTTATGTGAAATTAAAAGATATTTAAAAAAAATAAAATTACCTCTTTGGTTTTTTTTTTATCATTGTTTTTTCCGATTGTATAAAATAGTAAATATATAAGTTATTATTAAAATATATGGTTCGAAGTTGAAAAGCATGAAATTTTAGAAATTCCTGTTATTTGCTCTTTGCGTTCAAGATGGAGAAACACACAGTTCTTCTTGGGCTAAAATATTGATTGGCTCTTGATCGATAGTATATTCGCCCTATTCCAAGAAAAAGAAATAAGATACTTTTGAATTTTTTTGTTATTGGATATAAACTATTCATTTTAATTAAATAAGTTACTATATTGTAAAAATTTTTATCATTGTGTTTTCTTTAAATAGATTTCATATTGAACAGAAATATTAAAGCTAAAAAACATTAATGCAATGTTATAAATATGGTCATTTCTAAGAAAGTTTACATCATTCAATGAGATAAAGCACTTCGCATTGTATGCTAACATGTACAATTCATATAAAATGGAAAGCCATTGAAAATATTTTTAAGCGATATATGGCAAAGGTTCAAATTGGAACTCAATTAAAATTTGAATTTATTTTTATAGCAAAATATAAAATCTAACAATAGATCTGATATGCAATCGAATATTGGAGTAGCTTTGTCAAAATTATAAGCTATTATCTTAAAAATTTCTTAATATAATCTTTTTATTCAAGAATTAAAATCTGTATTATTTTTTCATTTTTCTGGTCAGGCATGATTTATGATTAAAAAATATTAGATATTTATGATTAAAAAACAATTACGTAAAATTGCAAGTTTTAAAAATTCTTAATTCTAAGTTCCTTAAATGCATTATGAGTTTTGATCTTAAAATACGTTTTAAAATAGTTCTTATCCTTGAGATTCTTCTTTATCTATAAGGTTTATAAATATAGCCCTTTATTTTAATGAATAAAAAACATTTTGGAAAGATATATCTGTAATCGATTTTAAAGTATTTTCCCTCAGGTACAGTTATAGAATTTCGTTCCCAGCAAAGAAGAATGTATATTCTTTAACAAATACATAATAACAACCCATCACTCAAATGTGAGCAGCAGATTAGCAGTGTTGTGGATATTTATATTACATACAATTAATATTTTGTACTAATGAGAACAACCTATCACTCAAATCTGATAGCAGATATTCAGTGTCATGGATAATCTCATGAAATTAGCGATTGTCTGTTCGACTTTCACATGTCGAAACAATTACAGATGGAATATGGACTACGCCATGAGTTGTTGATCGTGATTGGTGATAGACTATGGGCTGAGGACTGGTGTCTATTCAATGAGAAGGCTAGGGAAACTGATCTCCCTTCTTGGTGGATTTTCTTAAAGGGAATTCTGCGACGAGTCGACAAGAAGTGTTGTTGTTTTTTCTCTGAAGGGACTGAACAGACTGGAGTTTCGGGCTGCTTTCAAAGTGAGCCCCTCGTGGTTTCGTGTATCACGCCGTGTGATAATTAAAGTCTGCCACAGATCAGGTGTTTAGATTCGTCGTAGACTAGAGAACTCCGAAAATCTCCGATCTTGGAGTGAACTGCACTTGTGTATCTAATTTATATCATTAATTTTCTTTTTTTGTCAATAGAGTTCTTTATATATATATATAATGTTTGTAAATAAAATTTAAGTGTTTCCTATGAACCTGAAAGTGGCCCCTCTTCTTGAAACCATTATAGGTCTACTATATTCCGAACCGTTACAATTTCAATATAGTTGTCTTAAATGATACAATCCGTAAAACGTTCGTTTTTGTTTATGCCATTCAAGTTTTCCAAGTTCAAGTTTACCATTCAAGTTTGTAATGGCATATCTAAAATAATGAGCCTTACAAAAATGACGAATCGGTTCCTATTGAGGCTGACAATTACAGTCATTGACGCTCTGAAAAAATGGAAAGATATGTAGCGATTGGAATAGTCTCATATCATCATTTGAACGACTTGGTAAAGATTTCCAATGAAACTTCTAAAGGCGGGATGAAATTTCTGGTCGTTTCTTGGCAAAATTTCGTTCTCTGAATCCACCAGTTCATAGATCTCTTGAAGTCTTTATTACTAGTTCACTTAGCATCGGAATTTGAATTCTTCATTCCTGTAGGACGCATTATTAATCCTTCATCATGAATCTGCATAACTTCATCATAAAACTGCATAATTCGTCACCATCGATAGTAATATCAAATCGAATTCATAAAACTTATGCAGATTCATTGTGAAGGAGTAATAGCAACTCAAGAGATCTGAGGTCTTGAGATTTCAAATTTATAATGAGACAAGAGATCTGAGGACAGCTGTCTTTAAATTCGTAAAATTTTTGTAGAAACCACCTGAAGAATTTTGAAGAAAACCAACCTGTTAAGGACTGGAAGGGCTTGAAGAAAATATTGTAAGGTGAAAACTGAATGAATATACTCAATCGATGTCTGATACTTGTGAAAAAGTATTCATTATTTTATCATACATATTTTATAAATTTTTGCTACAAGTTTACAAATAAAACGACATTGTTAAAAACATTTCGAATTCATCAAGTTCATTTTTAAAGAATAGTATTTAACCTTCAGTCATGTACAACGAAATCTGTTCATCAATTTTTCGACATATTTATCTAGTTTTCTTTTTTACTGAAAGTTTCAGATTTACTTTTTTTTTTTCCAGTGACAGATGTTTTAAAACTTCAACTGCTCGAAAAGTAGATCACAACAAAACAGTGCGTAAAAGTTTATTTTAGTAAATGGATTTTTGTTTTCAAAACACATTTTGTCGAGAAAAGGAATTTATCATTTATTTTTCTTTCATTGCATAGAACCGCAGAAAAAAAAAAAAAGCTATTTCTGTAGAAATATTTTCGTTTGATTTCATGGATAAATGCGTTCAACTTTTGTCAAACATAAAAGTTTTAACGTAAATGTTAGCTCATTTTGTTAGTGTTATTGCGTTAGAGATATTTGATTGTTAGCGTATACACACACACACACACAAGAAAAAGAACTCGGTAGGGGTTGGTTTACACTGCATGATATTACTTTTTTTTTTTCTTAAGAAATGAATTTCCTTTAGATGCGGGGAGATAAATATAAAAGAAAATGTTCCCTTCGTATAGGTATTTGCTTCAAATTGTTGTATCACTATGAAAACCCCACTGAAGAAATTTTCCATTCTAAAATTTGCCAACAGGAAACATTTCTAAATAGTGTATATCACGTTATTCAGACAGTGATATCATAAATTACTAATATATTAAAAATTAGATTGGTTTTGTCGCTCTACGGTCATCTTTTTTGCACTTTAGGCTAAATAGACCATGACCTACAGTTTAACATGGATCCCGAACCACCAACAAACATTCATGCCACCCGCCAGGATTCGAACCTGAAGCCTTCGGTACCAACGGCCAGAGCGCTAATAATATTACTTTTAGTAGAGCTTAATAAGTACCCTGTCCATTCAACTCAGCTTATGTGATTGTTTATGAATAAATGGCATGAACAATCTCTCTTTCATTGCATTAGATTTGTTGAAAGAAATCTTTCTATTTAAAAAATTATTGTTATTAATGCTATTATTATTACATGTGTAATACACAGGTATTCGTAAGTTTGGGTTCGATTTCGGCGGTGCCATGGATGTTTGTAGTGGTTCGGAATGCATTTTAAACCGTAGGGTTGGCTCTTGTGGTGGATAAAATGACCGTAGGGGACAAACCAAACCTCAATGAATTGAATAGTGAATTAAATCTAGCTCTCGGTTCCACAGGTTTTCAAGTCCGGTAGTGCCATGGATGTTTGTAATGGTTCAATCCCCTTTAAATCGTAGGTCACGGTCTTTGCCAACAGGAAATATTTCTAAATAGTGTCGCATATCACGCTAATCAGACGGTGATATCATAAATTACTAATATATTAATAATTAGATTGGTTTGTCGCTCTACGATCATTTTGTGCACACGTTAGGTTAATGAGACCGAGACCTACAGTTTAACGGGGTTTCGAACCACTAACAAATCATTGAGGACACTTTTTGCCAGCTTTTCTGAACCCGAAGAGCGCTAGCCAATTGGCCATCAGGTCAATTGCCAGTGTGTAGGGGAAGCATGGTACAAAATAATTTTTTGGCGATCTTGAATTACAATATTCAGATTTAATCGGAACAAAAATATTTTTAAAAATAATTCAACATCATGATTAAATTTAACAAAAAAAAATTAATATTGATTTATAGAAATTTCACTAATTTTTAATCTTTATAATAAAAAAAAATTAGTGAGTCGAAGCTTAAACGATGGATAATATATAAATTATTCATGTTGTTAAAATTTATTTTCAAAGCAGTTCAGAAATTCTGCTCGAATATGCATATTTCAAAATAAAAAATAGAAAAACCACGGGCAAGATTCTAAATACTTATAAGCGAATTTGAAAATGAGACAATCGACCTTTGAAGGAAACTCAATTACAATGCCTCGATATGAAACTCTAGTTTACGTCCTATAATTTGGGTCCATTTTTGCATGCATCGAAAATGATTAAAATCTTATCTTTCAACAAGAACCTGTGGTTATTTTCGTTGGAAGGTATCAGATGGCGTTAAATTAGGCTTAAAATATTTTTAGAATTCCTCAGTCGCTTACAGTGTGCGAGATTAAAAATCTTTATGATAAAAGTATGAAATGAAAAAAAAAAATCCTGGATAAATACTGATTGAAATCTTTTATGAATAATAAAGAAAATATTAAATTTTTCAACATGTACAGATACGATGTATTAAAATTAAAAACCTTGCCACGATTTCATTCGTCTCATAAACATTATTTTGTCTTCTTTTTGCAGTGCTAATTTTAAACATTATCCTTATTATTCTTTTTTTCAGAATTCGTTTAAAAATATTTCAGTTCCATTATATTTGTAAAATAAGTAATATTTTTTTTTTAAAAAGTCAATTCCTACTTTTTTTTTCACTATATTGCAGAAAGTCCTTTATAAATAACTTTCATTCATTTTTTTAAGTTTATGTGGCGCCATCTATTGGTAGATACATGCAACTTAAATTTAAAAAAAAAAATTTAATTAATCAATTTAATTTAATTACTGATTAATATTTGAAAAAATTGTATTAATATCCAGTGTCATCCACTACAAGTTCAAAAAAAAAAAAAAAAAATGTATTCGCACTTGATTGGATGAATAAAAAGTATTTTATGAACGATTGAAAATTTGAACAAGATATATAGGGAGAGTGTGAGCTAATAGAAGGAATTGAAAGCTAAGAAATATACAATTTAAATCAAAGAAATCATGTTATTTCGTGTCGTGTTCTTACATCACTGAAAAGTAATTCTGAAATTAACAATTTTTTTTTTATCCACTTAAATAACCTTGTGTAACACTTTTGGTAGAAAAAGAAATTCTTTTAAGTTTAAGATTTTTTTTTTTTTTCACTATTTGTGTAAATTTTCTTTTGAGAAGGAAATGTACGTTCATACGTATATCATGGATTGATAACATTGACAAGAAAAAATTTTTTTTTTATATATAAAACTAAAGTTAATATACAATTTTGTCTTCTTCATTGGCGCAACAGCTCCATGATGGGCCAAGGCCGAGGGCCAATTGGCTAGTTCTCTGGCCTTTGGTACCACAGACTTCAGGTTCGCATCCTGACCTGTGGCATAGATGTTTGCCTATGGTTCGAAATCCATGTTAAACTGTAGGTCCCGTACTAATCGGCCCAAAGTGCACTCAGAATAACCGTAGAACGACATACCATATGAAACCAAATCATAGTGCCCAACCCTACGGGTCTACATATGGGCAGATTTCAAAATAGATATTTATTCTTTTTAAGTGGTAGGGTTGTCAACCTACACACAACAGTCGTATTAGACTGGGACCTACGGTTCAAAGAGGATTCCCAACCACTACAAACATTCTTGGCACCTCCGGGACTCGAATCCAAAACCTGTGGCAGAGAGCAAGTTACTCGGCTATCTTCTTACTTCACGTTTATATGAAAATTGTCAAAAAAAAAAACCTTCTTTGAAAACCAATGAATAATACGGGGATATTTTAGCTTCATTGCAAAATTCTTTGTGTTTGTAGTATTTTAATTACACGGTTTTTTTATTATTATTATTTTTTTTTTATCCATTATGGATCTTTCACTTCAACCCCGCACTTCGGTTGGATTGTTCATAGCACACGCGAGTTAAACACAATATCCATACTGTGAAAAAATGAACCATCCACACACGGGCTGTGATAAAAAGGCATTGCCTTCGTGAAGGGGTTTTAGAAATAACTGCACATATTTACATTTTGTGTGGAGAACGAAAAAAAAACCCCTTGGAGACGCATATGCAGATTTAAACAATCATCAATTCTGTTTTCCGAATACAGTGACTACAACCCAAACCACCAGTGGATTTAAACTCGAGTCCTCCTGCAAGCTAGCTATGCATTTTAACACTTTGTCCCTAATTTATTTAATAATAATAGCCGTATTTTATATTATAGTTCTCTTATTTCGTTTCTATAAAAAAATGTAAGAGCTTGCCTTTTAAGCCAAAAGTATATTAATTTATAATGGTATTTTCCATATATATATATATTACAAAAAATTTTAGTTTTACGTAGGGTCCTGATAATCTTAATAACAGCCAACAAACTCAGGTGGCAGGGAATGTGAATTTTACAATTTTAGCAATAATCTTATAACAGTTATATTTTTAAACGAAGATCCTATTTTTAATTAAAACTCGTAACTCTACTTCCTCCTACACACTTGGAAGGCCCCCCCTTTGGCGTTGAGGAGAAATGGTCAGTACCGAGAGGAAGTGCAGCCCAACCTGCGCTCCCGCTGAGAAACGTTTAGTTTATAGTCTCTCATCCCGAGAGGAAATATATTTAGCGTATCTCGACGTATTTAGCCTCAAACTCTCACCCGGAGAAGAAATATTTTTGCACACCCTGCGCGTAGCCGAGTTTCGGATTTTCGGCTTAGAAGTGGAGCCTTTCACGAATCTATAGTTATCTGTCTTTAAATGTGTTAAATGTTGCATGTCTCTAATTGTATGTGCATGTGTAAATAAAGCTGCAAGTTCTCCAACCTGTGCCTCAAGTATATCAACCCAACCACACCTAGTAACAATCTGGTTGCCAAACTTGTATACTACAAAGTCTATTTCAATTACGTATCCCTGTAACAGTTATGTAAAACAACGAAAATTAATTTATATTCAGCAAATTATCAATAAATTTTTTTTTTTTTTTTTCTGGAAGATATTTGATAGAAAAACTATCTATGGAACAGTAGTGGATTGTATAGTAAGTCAACGAACTTTTATTTATTCGAATCAACCATTCGGAGTGATTTTCTTTTTGTTCCTGGATTGAAATTGAAAGCGATGGTTCGAAACTATAGTTTAGATCCAAGGAAATGACAATTTGAGATTTTGTGAAAAAAAAAAAAGATTTCTGGAGTGTGTAGCATGAAAAACTTAATGGAGAAAAAAAAAAAAAATTGTTAAGAAAATTGTTTCAAAAAATACGAAAGGGTTAAATTATATGAAATGAATTTTTAGTTTTTAAGATCTGTTCGAGATTTTGACTAAGACCTAGCAAAAAAATTGACATTTCATTGCTTGAAAAAGGTATTATGGATTATTTCAAAATAAACTCTTTTGGAGGGAATAAAAACGATTGAAGCCCCAGCAAGAAAGTGGCTGTTTTGATTGAAATTAATTCGCTAATATTGAAGATTAAAAATTTAACGTCAGCAATAGTTAACAATTGCACAATGAACTGGTGAAACCTCCTTTTATGATGACTTCCATGCTTGCATACATCTAATTTCCTCCTGCAATATGTTTACAGCATTTTTCTCACGAGAAGAGCGGCCTTAGGGCCAATTAGCTAGCGGTCTGTCCTTTGGCGAGACTCCAGGTTCGAATCCTGGTGGTGGCATGGATATTTAGAGTGGTTCGAATTCTCTTTAAACTGTATGTCCCGGACTGTTTAGCCCTCGTGTGCACAAGATGACCATAGAGCGACAAAAAAAAAAAACCAAATCCCACGAGAAGAGTTGTAGCATTTCGTTCCCAGGTGAGGAATGTATATTCTTTAACAAGTGCATAATAGTAGCCTATCACTGAAATTTGTCAGCTAATAAACAGTGTTATGGATAATGAGACATGGAAATTAAAGATTGTCTTTTTCGACCTTCATAGGTCGAAACAATTACATATGGACTACATGATGTGTTGCTACATGGTGATTGGTGATTAATCATGGACTGAGGCAGTGTCCACTCAATGAGAAGTGTGAGAAAGCTGCCCCCCTTTCTTGACAAATTTTCTTAAAGGGAATTTTTGAGACAAGTAGCAGAAGGGGTGTTCTGCGGCGAGTCGAGAAAAGTATTGTTTGTTTTTTCTCTGAAGTGACTGCACAACCCGGAGTTTCCACCTGTTTACAAAGTGAGCCTCTTGTGGTTTCGTCTATCATGCAGTGTGATAATTAAGGTCTGCCGAAGACCAGGCAATTAGATTCGACGTAGGTTCGAGAACTCTGAAAAATCTCCGACTTCGACTCCGGAAATCTCCGACTCCGGGTGAACTGCACTTGTGAATCAAATTATCTTTAATTTCCATTTTTTTGTAAATAGTGTTCTGTGTAAGTACTTCTATAGGGCTTGTAAATATAAATTAAAGTGTTCCTATGAAACAGAAAAGGGCCCTCTTCTTGAAGCTGCTATAGGTCTAGTATAGGCCGAAACGTTATAACATTTTGCAGATATTTTCCAATGTTTTCTCTAGATCTGAGAATCTCTTATCTTCCATGCATGTTCACTTGGTGAAAAATTTAGTCACTTTGCTGAACAAGGAAGAATTTTAAGTGTATGGGGCATGCTTAGATATATGAAAGCCATATGAAGTAAGGGAGCTAAAAAAAATAGCTCTAGGATGACATGCCATGAAAAATAATTCAAACAGCAACAGAATGCCATCAATTCATTGATGAGTTACTAAAATTATAAAAATATTTATGAAAAACCAGTAACATACTTTCTATCAAGTAAACGAATCATTTATTTCATTTGATTCATTAAAAATGAATTTTAAACTTTTAAAAATATAGCATTTATCGCAAATAGCTGCGTATAACATAAATATATTAAATGTTGTATGCGGCAACTGTGACATTTCAACAGAGAATCATGTGATGGCAGAATATCTTTCTGTTATCCATTCAGGTGCCTTTTACTGATAAAAGACATTTCTGACAGCACATTCAATGCCTCCTAAAATAAATACAGTGAGGGTTTAAATAAATGACTGCTCTAACACACCATAGACCAAAAATACAAAATCTGCATGTCTCAACAAAACGAAGACTAATTGTGACCGCTGGCCTTAAAAAGTTTCCATTGATAAACTTGACTTTATTGGATATTTTTGAACACTATGAGATGGCAGTTTGCTGATGATGGGCACTACTCCAAACTACTGTGTCAATGTTGTGGGACTAAAGGCAGACATAGGCCTTAAAAGACAATGTGAGCTGAATACCATCTCAGAAAAGCGCTTTGGTAGAAGGTACCACAGGCAGTATGAAAGACGCTGTAGCATGTTGGGATCAGTGCCAGATTTAGATGAAAAGAGGCCCTAGGCTATTTCACTTTATGAGGCCCTTTCACCTCCCATGTTTATGTTTGTAAATTACATGAGAGATAATAAAAATCATTACTGTAATATATACCAATATGTTAAATGAAACATGTTGTGATTGGTACTAACTAATCCTTTATAAAAAAATGTGGCACGGATAATAAATAAAAAAAAAGTCGGGAATACTTAGTTGGACATTTATTCTCAGCGCCAGATATAGTACTTGTAACAATAACTAATCAAACATAGTACACAACATTTACAAAAGAAACAAAATTCAAATAATAAAAATTTTTCAATACGAAAATAAAACCTGCAATAAAAATTATCATATATTCTATTCTAATTAATTGTAGGCCCCTCTTGATCTTGAGGCCTTAGTCTGAAGCCTAGTTAGCCTATAGGAAAATCCGGCCGTGGTTGGGATATAATGCCGTTCAAGGTAGTTCATACCCGTCCTACAGTCATTCGATCTCAAATCATGTTCGTGCAGCTTGGTCTTCCATATCTTTTATTCCGCCAATGCACTTTTGGTGTAACCATTGTTACCAGTACTTTTACATAGCAGTATTCATACAGAAAAATTGAGCTCTATTTCTCGGTATGACTAACTAATTTCATGCATTCCGATTTAGCGAATAGTGTTCAATTAGCTAAAGAGCCTCCGATAATATAATACCTACATAATTGGCCGTCTCGCCAAGGAATTGCATTACCTGACAATGGACAAAGATAAACTGTCCGCATTTGCTGATTGTTTTATACGACATTACATGTGTAATAGAAATGCGTGCAATAATTGATGTTAATACTCATTTGCTGTGAAAAAGTTTAATCATTTTCATTCTTGGTAAAAAAGGAATCTACAAAATTTCGACTTCATCGGAATATATTTTAGAAATGCTTCTTTTTTCTCTCTCTATATATATATTAATTTTCTTAGATAACAAAAAATCTCCTTTATTTCCTCATGAGGATTTTGTATAAGGTCCCTTTCATTTAATATTAAAGAGAGTTTTTGCATAACGTTTTTATCGTCCGATATTTTTTTCTTCCTAGCGTGCATGCTCATAGAAAACATTGTACCTATTGCGCATGCGTATCTGTAATACTGCACTATAGCTATTCTATGAGCATGCGCGCTAGGAAAGAAAAATATCCGGACAATATCGTTATGCAAAAACTCTCTAAAACCCCTCCCCCTCTATGCAGCTCAAATTTTTTATATATTGATATAAAAAACCCTCTATAAAATGCTTTTTGGCAGAAAATAAAATAAACAGATCTAAAAGCGGAAATAAGCGGAACATTTATTTCTATATATTTATATTTTTAATATAATTTTATAATATATATATGTATACAATTTAAATAAATACTTTTAAATATATACTTTATATAATATCGTATAGTGTAAATAAATTTAAACTATTCATATTCTAAAGAAATGTATTAATTAAGTTAAACAGCTGTGTTCTATAGCATAAATGTATTAAATTTTGTAACAAATGACTAATTTGGCAATGCGGCAGCTGTGAAATTTCAACAAACAATCATGGGAGGGCAGAAGACCTTCCTGTGATCCAATCAATTACCTCTTACTGATAAAAGGTGTTCACTGCAACCAATTTTGTGTCTCCTGCTGATAATACAGCTAGAGTTTAAATGAATTACTGCATATAAAGCTTATACGAGACAAACTGTTGTATTCGTTTAAAATTAACTCTTTCTGTCTATTTAATTGTGCCATTGTGTAGGAATTCATAATAATATTGAAATCGAAGTTATTTTCAACATTAACTTATTTGTAACGGTTTTTGCTTATCTATCGATATAAAACAAGAAATTTGTGTGCATGTCTATCAGTAGTACTAAATAATACTATACAATATATATTAGCCCAATAATAATAATATATATAGCCCCCTTTATACTATATAATATAAGCCCAGTTTTTTTTAATTACTGTTTCATTATTATTCATTTACTTTTTAAGCCCCCCAAAAATCCCAAAAAACTTTTAATTCATTAATTATATAAAGACTGTATTTTAATACTATAGTAAAGTGTTCATCATCAGTGGCGCAACAACCCATGGTGGGCCAAGGACGTCTGCCTGATGGCACATTTCGAGACAGGAGACGTTTACTTTTTAAGGGGTAGGGTTGTCAGCACTACGCCCAACAGTCTGATGAGACCGGGACCTACTGTTTAAAGTGGATACCGAACCACTACAAACATCCATAGCACCGCCGGGACTCGAACCCGAAACCTGTGGTCGCTAGTCATTCGGCTATCAGGTCCATGATAAAGTATTACGATATTGTAATACATTAATAAAATGAATTTTATTTTTGGTATTTGTACAAATAATATTTATAACCATACAAGTGTTTTTTGCCAAGCTGTTTTTATAACAATGTTTAAAAAAAAAAAAATGTCCTTTTTTAAATGAGCTTTTTTTTTTTTATGAATCTATTTTTTTAATTCTGAAACTGAGTAACTACAAAGAAATTAGTGAATGTGCGTATTTAATTTCTATAAAATTGAAATAAGAAAAGCAAAGTTAAAAATCTTAAATTGATTATGAAGGATTTATTTATAAAAACTTAATTTTTTTGAGGGTGGTAATTATACTTTAATAAACATGATGAAAAAGTTTTTTAAGTCGTCTAATTTCTATTCAAAAATATTAAAATCATAAAATTTACTTATTTTTAAAATTTTTAATTTTGCATTTGCAACAATTTTTCTCTAATAATTATAGATTTTTATATATTATATTGCAGCATCATATTAGTTTAGCATCTAATATAATTATTAATTTTATAAACTATATTTAAATATAGCACTTTAACAACGAATATTGTCATTTTTGATCAAAAAATTAAACATTTAGATATTTAAAATATTCTAAATTATATATAATTGTATTTTCTATGAAAATTTTTTCTTTTTCTCTTTTTTCCTTGACGAATATTTGTAATAATTTGTCAATGGAAACCAAAATAATAGTATTAACAATAATAAATAAAAAATAAAATATGCAATAAACAAATACATTTTTTTCCACTTTTAAATAATGTTTCGAAATTCTTTTTTATGACATAGCTCAATAGCTTGCTTAACTAACTCAATTAAGCTCAAAAAAGGGTGATAATTACAGCAATAAAATAGTAAATAAAATTAATTACTATTTTAAGTAAATAAATAAATTGATTAAAAAAAATTATCATAGCTCAATAGCTTGCTTAACTAATTCAATTAAGCTCGAAAAAAAGTGTGATAATTACAGCAGTAAAATAGTAAATAAAATTCCTTACTATTTTAAGTAAATAAAGTTGATTAAAAAATGACGCATGCATTACAAATATGTTTTTGCTTATCATAAATATGAAAAATGAAAGAAATAGTATTACGAAATTATATGGATTCTTTTCAACCAATCTGGTCCTGCCATCTATCGTCGATCAAAGAAACTACTTTTATTTGACGAATTTATATTTCATTTTGTATTTATGGATAATGTTTTTCTCAAATTTGTGCGTAATACATATGATACGTATACTCGTAAAAATTAAGAGCATATGAATTGCGAAAAATTATAATTATTATTTAAAATGGTATAAATATGTAATATTTAATAGTAATTGATTTAAAAAAAAATTCATTTTTAATTTTGATTTTACAAACTTCCTCGGTAGTAAAAAAAAAAAAAAAAAAAAATCAAGATTTTGTGTGGAAGAAAAAGATATAAGCTTAGGGAATTTTAATAAAAAAAATTAATTTTGATTGTCACTGCAATTGAATTTCATTTATAGATACTAAGAATTTCAACATTAATTAATTGAAATAATTTATTATAAAACTAATGGCAATATTTATTTTTCATTGCTGGCCATTCTTATCCATGATCATTTGCAACTACAATGGCAGATAAGTAACAGATACAGCATTCTCAGGGATGAATACAGGCCACGAATTCTGTTACACCTCCTAGACATCACGACTTAGGACAAATACTTCCAACAAGGGCATTTAAGGTTTGCATTCTCTTTGACACATTTTTGATTTTCACAGATGAAGTTTCTGGCTTCCAGATTTATCGCTCCTATTCGAGAGCAGGACGCAGAAGTTTTCGTTTTGGAATAATTTTTCAAATAAATGTTCACAAATTCGAAACTCGTCAACTCTTGCCTACTTTCTATCAATATTATAATGATGAAAATCATGAAAATAAAAATATAATTTGAAAAAAAAAAGGCATTATGATTAAATAAAAAAAAAATAAATAAATAAACACTTGAAGAAAAAAAATATTTTCTTATTTTCTTATAATATATATATTATTGGTAGGTCATAATAATTTAACAAAATTAGCGTAATACACTGGTGGAAAATGAAATCCCAATACTACCAAGATTAAATTATTTTAAAGTATGGATGGTCAAACCGGGGTACTCCTGCACAGTGTGGCACGTTAACAGTGGCACGCGAAGAATTATTGAAAAATTAAAAACATTTAAAAAATAATAGTGTTGTTTTTAAGAACTTTGTCAATATTCGTAAAACCCCTACTCATACGCTACTGAATATAACAGCTCGGAAACGGTATTGCTTGATACCAGTACAAAGATGCTGCGAGACCGTGGTCGTGGGACGAGTGCAATGGTTTGAGTTGCCTAAATTTAAGATTGCTGGGAAATGATTGTACTCTAATTGGCCATAATCTTCTGTTGTGAACAAAATTTTTGCTGTTTTGTCTCGATTTTGAAGAAAAAGAAGACACATTTCATATTAATGCGGAAGCTACCAAGAACTATAATAGATTTAAAAATTTAATATTCATTTTGAAGAATTCATTCAGTGCTAGGTTTGATGATTGTAAAGATGATAAAAAAAATGCTGATCTTTTCACAAATCAGCATTTCAATTTCTCTAACGTTGCCCACTTAAAATCCAAATCGGAATTATAGACCTACACCAACATACTACACTGAAAAGCAAATATGAGGAACTTATTTCAACTACAAGTGCTCTAAATTATATTGAATTTTGGTAAATTTGTACCAACAAGCAATTTTCCGAATTTCCACGGTGGTTGTCAGATATTGTTACAGGTTCGGATCAAAATACGTTCGTGAACAAATGTTTTCTATTATGAAGATGTTAAAACCAAAATAACTCTCAAGATTAATTGATATGCACCTAAAACACCTAATTTCGTTGGAATCTTCAAGAACTAATCCTAATAAAAAAAAAAATAGAACTAATCCTAATAACCCCAAGAACTTGCCCTATTATAAAAGACTTGGTAAAATTACTATAAATTCAAAAAGCACATTAATTAAGTACTGACTGTTTAATAATTATTATTTTATTAAGTATTAAATATTATATTATTATTATTATATTATTTATTATACTATTTTTTTAAATTTCCACTATTGAGACTTACATAAAAAATTGTGCTATTTGCGTAAAAATCCCATAAAAATTTTTCACCTTTTTATATTTTTTAGTATTTTGGGAAAATTGAAAGTGGCACGCATATTTTTTTTTTTTCCAGATAGTGGCGCTCTTTCCAAAAAGGTTAACCACCCTTGGTTTTAGAAGAATGGTATTTAAGCAAAGCATCTGTCTACAAAATATATTTATTAGATTAAAATTTCATGATCACAGGCTAAATGCATGAGAAGAATCATTGGAAAATTGGGGTCAATTAATAACCGCTTTAAACTCAAACACGCACTTATTATGTCGTACAGCTGCCGTATGTCAATTGTGGGATGGAGTTCTATACCTGGTGCAATTGGTCAGTCAAATTAGCAGTGGTCCATGTTTATTGTTTATGAAGATGGATCTGTCGTCTAATAATGTCCAGTATGTGCTCAATGGGATAAAGATTTGACTAAGAGAACATGTCGACACGCTATAGAGCACGTTGGGGGACAGCAACTGTATGAGGACGAAAATTTCCTGTTGAAAAACGCCCTGAATAGCCCAACCAGTTCAGTAAACCAGTCTATCAAATTAAAAATAAAAACAGTGATGTTCCAACTGGGCCGAGAATCCGGACATTGAATGTATTAAACAACTTTGTACTAAACATTTACATGTATTTAAGATGTTATGGAGTTTGTCACCTTATTGAACTTCTTCAGAATTTTTTTTTATTATTATTATTATTATTATTTACTTTATTTATGTACTAAATTAATTCGTAACCTTAAGCAATGACAGCCAGATATAAATAAGTAACTCCAAAGATATTGCATTTTGCGGGAACTAAAAATATTGATTTTCTGCCTTTGAAAATTGAACGGTAATTAATCATGATGACGAAGGAAACAACACGCAATAATCGTTTGTAGCATTTTTAGCTTAATAATGATTGCTTAAATAAAATATTTCACTTAAAAATATTCAAATGACATTTTAATAAGAAAATACCTATATTTATAATAAAACAATATTAAAAATACTATTAATAACACTATTAATATATTATTTCTAAATCCACCATTGAAGCAATCACTTTACGAAGCCAGACTGAATCTGTAATTGTAACCAAAATAAAACAAGATGTCAAGTTCCTAATGAAAATGATAAATGCATCACTTTCCAGTAGATTCCATCACATGTTAGAATTGATGGTAACAAAATGAGAGATCTTCTGGAAAGAAAAAAATAAAAATAAAAGGAGCAGAAGTTCTGGACAGCGTCCAATCCTCTTGACTCTATTAGGAGAATTGTACACGACAAAATTAAATCATCGCGTATTAGTGATTATCTAACACCAAAGGAAATGTCTGAAAGACAATCAGGGATGACTGGAAAAACTGAGTGGAAAAGCCCGTAAAGAGGCTATTGCTAATTCTAAACTAAGAACTGGACACGACTGCCTGGCCGAACATCTTGTCAAAATAGGGACTGTGAACTCTGGTATATGTGCTTTATATAAGAAAGAGAAAATGAATAAAGCCCATCTACTTATTGGCACGGGACTGGACTTTAACATACAACAGAGTGGTGATTTGTGTACTCTTTATTGGAGGCCAGAGAAAAACATGCTCTGATCACACGGACTTTTATTAGGGTGTTTCTAATTTTTAAATGTTTATCCTTAGAACATTTGACTTATTTCTAAGGACTTTTTTTGTTAAGAATGTCTGGTCTTTTCAGTGATTTTGATTTGTTTATGTATATATATTTTTGTTTCTACGGTAAGTGGCAAAATTTGTATGGATCGAGTTCCAATAAAGCCATAGGTAACAACAACAACAGTTCTTGTTTATGTTTCCAATAATCCGCGACTATTGAACGTGGTTAATGTTGTTATAATATCATGACTAATTTTTGTTTCATTGATTGATTGGTTGAACGTCGACGCATACCCATGACTATTGAACTGGAGGATAACCTTCAAATATAAAGACTAAGCATTTTTATTAAGGACTTGAGAAACTAAGTAGTAGCTAAGTAGTTACAGTCACTTATTTTGAGACCTTTTGGTCGTTTTTGTTAAGAATGTCTTTTCTTTTTTAATTTTTGATTTGTTTATATATTCTTTTTGTTTCCACGGTAAGTGGCCAAATTTGTATGGATTGAGTTCCCAATAAAGCCATAAATAACAACAACAACAACACTATTAAAACCAAAATTTCATTTTCTAAAATACATTTATAATAAAACTGATTGTTTAATCATTTCTTTGTTTCAATAGATGCAATGCAGCTAACACATGTGTTTTCCGTTACGTTACTTGTTATTTGTGTTTCATTATCTGTTAAACTACAAATAATGAATAATATATTATACGATATATACTGTATACACGTTGTTTTTAATTTGAACTGGAAATAAAAAAGAAGGGTTTCAAATGTTAAATATATTGATCTCAAATTGTTTGCCACTACAACTCAGACATGTAATAGATTCAGCAGTACAAAAGAATAAACCATAAAGGAGCTTATTATAGCACATCTTCATTTTTCCATCACAATTTTTAAACGAACACCTAAAGAGAGTAACGTCGTGTCTATCTCATAAGACATAAAAGAAACTTTCACCCGATTCGTGGCTCAGTGGCAACGCGCGTGCCGCTGGTGAGCATTACTGTGGAGGTTCAACCCGCTGGTGGCTTTGTTGTAGAAGCTTTGTCAAAAAATGAGAAGTGTGGTGTTCAGCAGCAGTCCTAGTCAGACTGTCTGGTGGGAGTTTACCGGGTTTTCTCACGTACGGTACGCGAATGCTGAGTAGTTCCCCTTAAAAGTCCTCCTGGAAGGCACTTCCCTCCCTCTTCAGTGACACAGAGCCAAGTCAGACTTCTACCTACGGGTGATCTATCACAAAAAGAAACTGCACCCCCTTTCTCTCCTTCCATGAGACCACACCGATTTTTGCACTTGGTCTAGATGTTATTGTCTACCAAGTGGGATAAGACAAAAAAAAAAAAAAAAAGAAACTTTCAGACCTACGAATTTATTGTATTCATTCCCAGACCTCAGATGGTGAATCGAAAGTCAGTCCCAGCATGATTTTCGATTCTTATCACTGTGTCAAGTTTTAATAAAATTCTCTTACTACAAATAGTAATTGTAGGTAGGGGAAATAAAGTAATTTTTTTACCAAGAAATTCAGTTTTTAAAATTGTTTATTTTAAAGCTGGTTACTTAACTGCAAAGTTGATTATTTCAATTTTAAAACTAATCATTTAATCGTCGTCACTTATATGATTGTATTATTCATTGCAACAAAAAAATTAATACATCGTTCATTACTTATCAAATCTTGGAAATTATAATATTTTAGCAAATATTTTGCAATATATATCTTTTTTTAAATACCATGTTTATACTTGAATTAATTCTGCGCTCATTCATTAATTAAATTAATTTTCTCTCATTAATTTATACTGATTAATTTACATACCCCCTTCCTACTCACTAATCATAAATCGGTTACGATTGGATGATTCGAATGGTCAATGACGTCACCTCATGTACCTAGAGTAGAGGGGAAAAAAATTGTGATGAAAAGAAAGTAAAAAAACAAACTGGTTTTTTTTTTTTTTATTTTTTTTTTTATGTTTGTAAATTATTTAACGTATTCAAGCGAAGCATTTATTACAACAACTGAACAGGTAGTCCTCTATAGCAACAGATTTATTAGTTTTGTAGATTTATTTTTTACTTTGTGTGGATCAATATATGGTTTTATGTCTTAAAATATAAATAAGGGTTTATGTATATTCCTACATAATTTAAAGTCAATTTTTTTTCCTATGGATTTGCTGTCATTTTTATTTGTTACGTAGCAAAACATCGTGAAAAAATTCGTATTTGTTTATTTGTTTTCAATATACCTAAATTTTATTAAAAAGATAAGATTTGATATATACGATATATCAAATCGTTACTCTACGATTTTATATTAAAGAAAAAGTTTTTTTAAAAACTTTAAACTTAAACTAAAGTTTCAGATGGCGCCAGATGTTTACTTAACACCTGGCTCCATCTAGTAGCCTGATGATTCTTTGAGTATACTACACTTATTGATGATATTAAAATGTCACCAGACCCATGTTCGCTTATTGAAGGATTATTATAAGATTTTCTGTCTTTGCGAATGGCGAAATGTTAAATTTAAAGTCGTTTATCGGAACACATTTCATTAAAGTTTTTCTTTGGGCATCTACAGTTTTAGTTCCATATATTTTTCTTAAGTAAATTTAAAAAAGTAAAAATATCTTAATTTCCCAGAATTCTGCCAATATATATATATATATCTAGTACTTGTATAACTTAAACTGTTTTATCTACTATTTATTAAAATGGATTGTTATATCAATATATCATATCAACCATTTTGATGTTTATATGATATATAAGTAATGGTCATATTTGATGAGGAATATCGATGATCCTGTAATGATAATCTCATATTTGGTAGATTTTGAATCTGTTTAATTGAAATTGAATAAGTTTAATTGAATTTGAAAATTTCTCGGCACATTGCAGATGTTTTCGTAATAAAGTTCTTGAATACGGATTTATTTTATATATTTTGCTTTTGCAACTCTACTCTATATTTCTCTCTCAAAAAAACGTTTCTCAAATTTTATAGAAATTGAAATATTCTTAACAAGCTAAGAGAAAATCATTGCATACCTCCATTTTGCCAAGAGCCGTGTGCTTTGTATCTGACTACCAAGAACTGATGCTGACATGCACCAAGGACGATCCACCAACATGGACGATCAACCAGCAAGCTTTATTGTTCCAACAAAGTTCTTAAAATCAATTTCCTTACTTTTTTTCCTTCTTCATAAATTATAAGAGATCCGAAATTCAATTTCATCTGCAAATAAGACACTATTCCAAGACGTTGCAGACATATTTGTCACTCATTTTAAGAAAGAAAAATATAAGATGTATATTTTTTCTCACTTACAAAAAATTTTCATCGGATAGAACGTCCGTATAATCCAGCTGATATTAAACCTCGTTGAACGGTTTTCAGGTGAAAGTGAAAAGAAAAGTTTTCAGAAATTCTTTAGAAATTTTTTACTGCATTCAAAAATTTTTTTTCAACATCAACTGCATTCAAACATCGAATTTTCATAAATTTTCTTGCTATAAATTTATGATCACGTTGAGTTAATTTTGCCGATCGACAATTTCTTGTTTCATTTTTTTATCTTGTTTTTCAATCCCATTTTCTTCTTTATAGCATTTTATCACATAATGCATTATAAAAGGAAATAAATTTGTTAATGTAGCGATATTCCAAATTGTTTTTTCGCTACTATGATGAAAAATAATCGATTCTGGAATGCTGTTTGTTATTTCCTTACAATTACAAGCTATTTTTAAATAATAAATAGAATAGAACGTAGTAAACAAGTAAGGATTAAAGCTAAACGATTTTGTAACTGTCACCAAAATGAAAAAAATAATAAAAAAATTCAGACGATAATTTTAATAACAAATTTATTCGAAAATATTTCGGTGCACGATCTTTTAAATGTCTATTTTTTTAAATATTGAATCTTTTAAATGTACGATTTCATTTATTATTCAATTTTTTTTTTATCATACTTCATACAATTTACCAAAAATGTTCTACAAACGTTAAGAATTTATTTCATAGAGGTATGTTGCATGCAAATCATGCAAAAGAATAATTATAGTGAATAATTAAGTTTTACATAATTATATTTCAAAATGCAAAAAATATAAAAAAAACATTTCAGACAATAATTTTAATTATGAATTTATTCGAAAATATTTCGGCGTAAGATCTTTTAATTGTTTATTTTTCAGTATTAAATCTTTTAAATGTCTTAAAAGATAGATATTTAAAAGATTTAATATTGAAAATAGACATTTAAAATATACGATTTTTTAAATGTTACCAAACTGGAAAAAAATATTGTAAAAAAAACTTCAGACCATAACTTTAACTATGAATTTATTCGAAAATGTTTTGGCGTACGATCACTTTTGTGGCCTCGTTCATTTTCCTCCTCCTTGCATTTTTATTAATTAAAAAAAAGAAAATGTGTCGACATTTTTTAGAAACATTTTCAATTTTATTTAGAATCACAAGAAGATGATACGTATAAAAAAGTATTAGACTTTATATGAAAAAAATAATAGTCTTTATATTCAAATTCAATTCAACCTACAGCATTTTTTTTCTACAGATTTTTGAAGTACACGTATACTTTTCGGAACCATTGTATTTTAGAGCAAAATTTTTTAATTAAACTTCAAAATTAATACATGAAATGAATAAATTTAAAAGTAACTATTTTTAATTAATGGCAATTCTTAACTTTTAATTATTATATATTATTATTCTTATCTTATTCTTATTCTTATTAATTCTTAATTTTATTAATTTATTCTGGCTAGAAATAAAATCAAGCTAATTTTTTCACATATAATGTTAAAATGATTCCATTACGATAGCGATTAAAAATGCATTCTAATTCCAAACGATATTAATAAAATTTAAAATATTTCTTCACGTAAAACGTTTTTTAAAATAATTATTTTTAACTTATGATGATGATTGTTATACTAATCAGAGAAAGAATTACGATTTCCTATTGTATTATTATTATTATGTCTATTAATTACTGTAATAACCTTACAAACGAAAATCTATACGAATGCATTCAATATTACTAAGAACGAACAAAAAAGTTTGACGTTACTAAGCAGGGAAGAAAACAGAACACACATTGCTTCAGCATCGCCATGGCAACCGCGACAAAGCCATGACAAACTTGATTAAAGAGATACGTCGTAACTTTCATTGAACCTGCAGTCATTTTTGTTGGTTGTTTTCTTAGAGACTGCTAGAACAGTGTCTTCTAGAAACTTTGCCGTTAGAGTTGATTTATCTTCTGGGATCTTTTTGAACAACTTGTGGTGATGAACGACCTATCTTATCGAATTTTTATCGCCTGTTCGACAAATTTCCCATTCTTTAAATCAGAATTATTTCTGTGTTTATTGAGTTAGAATAAAAATATATCTCCCCAATGAATTAGACTGTTCAGAGACGGTTTTGTTTTAAGTGAAAGATAGAATTGTTTTTCTTGATTATTTTTTATTAATTCATATCGATAACAATTCAATAAGGCAAAAATAAGTGCAGGGTGATTATAATTAAAGTCCCATTTTCAAAAGGCTGTAAAAAAAAAGAAAGAACCACTCATCATAATGAGTTCAAATTTGAACTGGTGAAGAAGGGGAAACTGTACGGTATCAAAAAAGTTCCGAAGTGTATTAATAAATGGCGTTGTAAGCGGCATAAAGAAAGTGAATTCGGCTGCCAGTGATATTATGAATCGAAATTATAACGTATTTTGCATGAGTTGCACATTAAACCAACTGTAGTCTTCAATGTGCTTGATTGTTTCGGTTTGTTGACGGAAAAATGACTTCCAAGTCATTCAACAATTGTGGCACTGTTAATGGAAAGCCCATCCACCAATGCAAGGTCATACCAAATTGGATGAGAAAATCGGTGGAACTTTTTTTTTGATGCCATACCGTTTCCTCCTTCAAGTATCTTCAGCTCAAATTTGAATTCATTGTGAAGAGTGTTTCTTTTTCATCAGCTGGCGTACAGACTCTTCGGATGAGAGTCTGTAGGTCAACTGATGTGTCATGATGCATTAAATATATTTCCTCTCGGGATGAGAGATTATAAACTAAACGTTTCTCAGCGGCAGCGCAGGTTGCGCTGTACTTCCCCGGCGAGAGTCTCGAGGCCAACTGGCCATTTCTCATGAACGCCACAGGGGACACTTGGCAGTGCGTAGGAGAAGCACGGTTACAACATTTAAATAAATATCATAAGCAATAGATTTAAAACTCGTAAATGGCGATATATCAAATATAAAATTAAGTAAACATTAAGGGGAATTATCGATTAAAAGACAGATTCCTCTACAAATAAGAACTACAAAATTGCATGTGTTTTATGATAAAGTAATACAATTAAAAAGCCATTATCATTATAAAATAAAAACAGGTTCTAATCTTTTTTTTTTAATTAAAATTATAAGGATTATATAAATTACTTATTTTTTTGAAACACAAAGCATTTTTTCTTAAAATAGATATTTTAAGAGAATATAATATTTTAATTGAAAATTATATAAATTATTTACTCGCCCACTTTCAGAAACTAGGAGATTTGATAAAGATTGTAGCGGTAGTTGTAAATACTTCGTTATATACGGCATGCAAACGGGAGCAGCTCTTGAAACTATTTTCTATTGGAAAGCTATATAGTCCCAATATTATACGTCGGTGGATTATTCGTGATACATAAAGTAAAACACACTAGGTTCACTGATGCACAACAACATCAACAAATTGTGTTGATAAATAATCTGTGAAAGTTGTCTCCTAAGTGAAAAAAATAAATTCACCACATTTTTAGCGGCCTGATTGCCAATTGGCTAGCGCTTTTGCATGTAGCACAGGCTTCAGGTTCGAATTCTGTGGTATGGCATAGAGGCTTGTTAGTGGTTAGGAATCCACGTTAAACTGTAGGTTCTGGTCTAATTAGCCAAAAGTGTGCAACAAAATTTGATCGTAGTGCGACAAACCAAAAACATATCTTAAGTAAAGGTTTTATATACTCATCGAAAAAGAAGAAGAATGTTGATTTAATCTAAAGTCATGCCCAGTGGTTAACTTCAGAATCAAAAGTTTGAGTTCAAACGAAATATTTAAATAATTTTTCATGCAATAAATAATAGATATCATGTTCCTAAAAATTAAATCTTGAATTATGTAATCATTAGTCCATAACATATCAGTTAGTTCTTGAACTGTTTGAATTCAGAAGACGATTTCCAAGAATAATATTTATTTTGAAACTCGTGCAACTTAAACTTTACTGTGGAAGTGAAAAGAAAGGAAAAAAAAGCTTCTTGAAACTGAATGGAGAATTTAGTACCATGCATTGGTTTTGGGAGAAATTTTATGGTTAGAGAAAGCTTAGATGGTGAAATAAACCGATTTTCTGTTTTATTCCTGAACAACAACAGCAACAACAACAACAAAAAAAATCTAGATTTCAAACAACTGTAAAAATTTTCAGGCTTCTTAGCGAAATTAAAAATATATATATGTATATCATTTTAAAACGATAAATTGTCATCATAAAAGTTAATTAAAAGATAGGGCACATTTAATATACGAGAAAGTCTTGAAATTATTTTAGAAAAATTTTAATATAAAGGTTCTAGAAAAGTAATATATATATATAGAAAAGCATTGATTTAAAAAAATGCTTAAGAAAATTTTTTGTCGTATTTTTATAGTATTACAATATTTAAAATTTTATAAATCTTTAAACGAATGTTAACATGAATATAAAAGTGACGAACGTTTAAATTTTAATGTTGGCAACATTGTTGCAGAAATGTTGTGTAACTGAAACAAATATTTCTTATTACAATACCAACAGATTTAATCAATGTTGCCTGGATTTAATAAATATTACACCTTTAATTATTTACAATTAAATGTTAGGAATTGAGTATCTATTACAATCTCTCAAAATAATATTGAATTTTTACAATCTTTTGGTTAAGGGGAAAAAAAAAAAAGAATAAATTATCCTAAAACATAATATTATATTGTAAATATATTGTTACTTAAAAATTAAAATTATTTGAAATTTTAATATAAAAAAAAGAAATATACGGCAATTCAGTAATCAATTAAAAATTTGTGTGATATTTTCTAGTATCTTCTTCAATGACGCAATATCTTTCATGATAGGCCAAGGTCGTCTGCCAACTGGAAAATTCCAAAACATGATATGTTTTTTTTTTACGGTATAGGGTTTTCAGCCCTAGTCGTAATAGACCGAGATCCCACAGTTTAAAATGGATTCTGAACCCTTACAAGCATCCATGGCACTGCCGAGACTTGAAACCCGAAACCTGTGGCACCCATCGCTGGGCCCTTTTGATATTTTGAATACCAAGATTTGACGTCATACAAGAATAATACATCTGTGTGATTTTATTTCTGAATTTGATAAATTATGTTTTTCATTCAACTATGCATAGACATGCATAGATCATTCAACTATGCATTTTTGTAATGCAAAAGCTCCCCCATTTGTCTCAAAACCGTCCAAAAGGATGGGATATCGGTTTCCTTGGGATGGCAATTGCTATAATCACTTTTAAAATGTGTAAGCCAGAATGTTCTTCTTGATCAGTAAACCAGAATGTACTTCTGTAATTATAGAATTAGTCGAAATATTGGTATTGCTTTTTTAAAAATGAGATCGCATTAGTTTTAGGATTACAAATAATTAAAATATTTCATTTTTCAGCTTCTTAACAGATTTTGAATCTTTACTTATTTATTTCTTTTGTATCAGAAACAGATTCAGACCTATACATATTTGTAAAAGTGTTTTGTTTTTTGTTAAATTTGAGTATATTTGGATTGTTAAAATTTAAGGAAAACGATTTTTTTAAATTAATTTTTAATTTGAGAAAAAAAAAAAAAAAGAACGACTGATTATTTTGTGTGCTTGATTATAATTTTAATATCAAAATATCATTTCATATAACTTATATTTTTGATTGGTTTTTAATTTCTTTAGTTTATATCTTTAAATACTTTCGCTATATCGAATAAAAAATTCTTCCTTTTTAGAAATAATTTTTATAAAATTATGTATTATTTTTTCTTTTCCCTTTCAATTAAATTTAAACATTACTAAAAAAAGAAAAAATATGTACATCAAATTAAGAGAATCAATCATTTTAACTAATTTAGCTTACATTTTGTAAATTTAACATGTCAAAGAACTATCGTTAGTCTTATGCTTGTGAATTTGTATTAAAAGTAAAGGAAAACCATATATATACATATATATATATATAAATTTAGAGTTGATAAAGTTTTTGATTTAAAAATGCATTTCATATCAAAAGATTTTTTGCTAAAATAACATGATTTAGAAAAAACCCACCAAATTTCTATTAGAAAACAAATTTTTTTTGAATTCGTAAAAGTCAAAATAGCATTCCCAAATGGAAATTAATTTCAGAAAAACCTTAACAGCAATTGCTAAATATACAAAATAAGTAAAGAGGAATATAAAATTCACATTATAAAATTTTTAACTATTTGAGATTGTTTTCAGTTTTTCATATAAATTATGAAAATCTCTGTATCATTTATTAAAATAAAAGTGGAACTAATAATTTTTCAATGTACGTATATACATGATTCGTGAAACATGAAACGAAATAGAACGAACGGATCCGAACGAATACGAAACAGAACGAAACGAACGTGAAACGTGATTCATGAAACTGTTTCTGGAAGCTGTTAACTAAAACTTGACTGTCAGTGGCGGCCAGCGAATTAGTAGAGTTCCAGTTTGAATACTTTTTATTTTAAATGCCCTGGGGCCAGACCAGAAAGATCCATTTTCACAGTTAACAGTCTCTAAATGTCTATCCCAAATGTCATAACTGTAAATAGAAAATAGTTCGTCCAAAAATAGCCTGTTTTGGCAAAATTGACGCATCATCAAAGTAAAACTAATTATAATCACTATTATAATTAGTTTTACTTTTGATGATCGCGATAGTTTTTGCCAAGTTTAGAGAGCATGATTACGGTTAGTGATTAAAGTTTTAATATGCGGAGGAAGATGATAATTAGCAAATTATTTTTTTAACTGCTCTTCTTTTTTAGTAAGATAATTGAATAGCCGGATATCTTGTGTTGATTCAAGTCTCTTTCATGGTCGGATATCGGATTATATTCGATCTCAAGTCAACAAACCTATAATTTGTAATATATATGAAGAACAAATGTTTACAGAAAAAAAAAAAAGTCATGCAAATATCCAAAAAGATACCATTTTCCTTCAAAAACCATGCTTCAGACCTCCAAATATAAAAAATATATATACAGATTATCTTAAAAAGAGTGTTTTAAAGAATAGTATTTCAGTCTGTAGTAAGATAGCAGATATAATAAAATGATGCATTAATAATAAAGTTGGCTTTTATTTTACCAGTTCAGTTATGTAAGATTTAAACACATTACTAGAAACTTAACACGTTACTTACTAGAAATTGATAGTATTACTCCCCCTCCCACAAAAAAAGTCCAATATTTAAAAGGTACATATAATATAAAACAAAAACTGGTTTTCAGTTTTTCCAATGTATTGGTGAAAATCCAGAATATTAAAAAGATTTTTGCTCATGCCTATGAAAAGCTAGACACATTTTTTGAAGCTAGACAAATTTGTAAAATAAAAATAAAATTATTTCTATTGTTGTTCTGCATTAGTTTTGAATAGATGTCTTGGGAGGAAAAATATTTGATTTCTTTTACAGGGGTTTTCTCACTAAACGATCCATTTCTTTTTGAAAGAATACTATAATCATCGTTATTGTAATCGATATAAAAATATATCCACCAATAGGAAATTAGCTGAAATTGTTTACTCTTATCAACCAACTGTCTGCTAACATAGAGTTTTCTGCGAAATCATGCTATAAATTTTACTGCATTTAAGGTAATATTTATATTGTAGACTTAGGACAAATATGAGTGTTGTTAAAAACGCCAATGTTATTAATTTGATCTGGAAAAAGAAAAGTGGTGAATTTTGCGCCAAGCAAATCCCGCAGTGGATCCTTCCTCAGACGCAGATCCAGTAACAGAAGAGAATTGCTTCAAAGGATGTCATTACACCCGATGATGTTCTTAGG
>BPLR01019956.1:0-117556 GCA_021605095.1 Caerostris extrusa
AGGGCGTTTAAAGGGGTCAAGGTGAAATGCTTAAGTGCTTCATATTGGTTTACTGCCATTTTAACTAAAGGTGGGCAGGAGTTTCAATAAAGGGGGGGTATGATAAAATTCTTACTTCCATCCAAAAATTTCTTTCATAATCTCGGTAAAAATTTCTGAACTAGTTCAAATATTTATGTGCCACACTTGTGCATAAAAAAATGAATAGGTGAATAACTCCTATGTAATGAACTCGATCTCGGGTGTTGTATGGCATCAAATCCTGTAGTCATGGGATAGTCAAAGAAAAATGCTTTTCGTTCTCATCGTAGAATGTATTTGCGTTACTTTGTACTTTTTCGCCATCTTTAAATCTATAATCTTGCCTCTATAGAATTAGTTAAACCTTTTTTTTTTTTTTATCCTCGGATGACTTTACAGAACAAAAATTCTCACTTGTACTATAGTATGTACTTAAAATTAATGTAACCAAATGATTAGTAATTGTGCCTTTGTATCGGGTGCGTTTTATTTTAATGTGGAAAATTTCGGATGTAATTTGACTTGCTGGTGTAAATATAATTTATGAAAATGCAACAGACGGTATACCTGCTGTTATATCGAGATTGAATAGATTTTATTTGTACTTTCCTTCTATTGCAGCGGCACGATTGCCAATTAGCTAGCGCTCTGGCCTTTAGTACCGTTGGCATGGATGTTTCTTAATTGTTCGGAATCCACGTTAAACTGTAGGTCCCGGTCTATACAACCTAAAGTGTGCACAAATGACCGTAGAGCGACAAACCAAACCTTCGTTATTGCAAACATTGCTAATTCGCCAATAATTGAAAATATAAATTTGAGTTTAATTAGAAATCAGTGAAATAGACTTGATAAGCATTTATGTCTGGATAATTGGTTAAGAATCCATATTTTTTTGCCCGGTCAGAAATGCGAGACTAACTTCTTCATTCTAAAAATTTTTATACGAACATTATAATTACTATTTATTTTATTTAAAGTGACGTTTGTCTGCATCTTCTTTCATTATTCGTTCAATTATAAATAGGTTATTAATAAAGAATGTTTTCATATAAATGTTTTAGTGAAATAACAGGCGTGAACTTCGAAGCTGGCTACATCCAATCGTTTTACAATTAAAAACGCAGCCTGTCGCTTTTATGTCAACCATTCGAACTTAAATCGATATTCTGTTTTCAATGACTTCAGTTGCAACATTCATTTTTCTACAATGATTCTAATTGACATGGCGAATAAGAATGCGGTCTTACAATAATAACATTTTCTTTAGATTACTGAACGTGTTGAAGGCAAAACATGTTTTCTGTAGTTTTTAAAAATGAAGTTATGCCTTTGCTTCAGGCGAATTTTTTTTTTTTTATTAAACCCATTAAAATAAAAACTCGATTTGATCGCCACACTTCCGCGTGGGGATGAAGGGAAATAAATTTATAAAAAAGAAATTAAAAAGCGCCGCAACTGGAGCCAGTTTTTTCATGCACGTAATCGATGTTGTTAAACGTTAGTGACAAGTTCCATAAGATTTTTCTTTCTGTTGATGTATATTCATGGATTCTGGCTCGGCGTCGCAATGGTTGCTCTTTTTCATCCATTATTGAGTCATGCATGCATATTAAGTAAGGGGGTAGAAAAAAAAAAACTCGCGGCGTCACGTTTCTGCTGCTTTATTTTTTGCTACTATCGGATGACACACCTGAGCGTATGTAGTTGTTTTTAAGAATGTTTGTATCTGAAGGGGTAAAAAAATTATAAATATAACATTCTGTCCTATCAAGGTAACCGACCGCGTTCAAATCAATATTAATGTGAAAGAATTCTCTTTAATTTATTTTATCAAATTTTTAGCTTTCAAAAACAGTTTTGAGTTGGTTTCTAGAGTCATTAGAAATCGAAAAGCAGCTGTTCCATCACGAGTTATTGGGATGCTGAACTCATGCATTCAAAACTAAATTGTATTTCTGAAAACCTGTATTTTTTGCTACATTGCAGCGCATTTTCTGCTCTACTGTGAATGATGCTATGCATGTATACTGAAAGGTTTTCCATATATTTGTTGAAAGAAATGTATAGATTTGGTTTTGGCTAGTCGCTGTACTGTCATTTTATGCACACTTTGGGGTCATTATAGCGGGAAATGCGTTTAACGTGAATTCCGAACTACTCGCAAACATTCATGCCAACGGCAAGATTCGCACCTGAAGTTGTGGTACCAAAGACAATACAAGGAAAACAGTAATATTAAAAAAAAAAAAAAATACGAATAATACTTCTCTCATTTAATTTCATTTAATAAAAAACAATTATTCGAGGCACTACCGTCCTTCAGCGACTCGGAGCCAAGACAGACTTCTACCTACTGGTGTACCGTCACAACAGATGTCTACTCATTGGAAGGAAAGGAGGCAACTCATAGATGTCCGCGGCTTAATTTGCAATCGGCTAGCGCTCTGACCATTGGTATCACAGGCTTCAGGTTCGAATCGTATCGATTACATGGATGTTTGTGAGAGTTTCGGGACCTACAGTATAACGTGGATTCAGATCTAATTAGGCTAGGGTATACACAAAATGATCGTAGAGCGACAAACCAAATCTTGTATTTTGGCTCTAGGAGCTGTAAATTCAGCTATACTTTAAAACGGTCTTTGGGTTGAAATGCACGCATATTGGATGCATGTCTACATGAATGACCGAGTGACTAGCGCTCGGTGGTACAGGTTTCGGGTTTGAGTCCCGGCTGTGCCATGGATGTCTGGAGGGGTTCGAAGTCCACTTTAAACTGTAGGTGAAGATCTAATAGGATCGTAGAGGATTTCGTAGGAGGTTTCGTCAATCTTCAGCATATCAGTGAAGTTCAGTCAATTTCTGCCTTGCTAAAGTGAAATTGCATATTAATTACCCTCAGCCATGGTCCAGTCGCCTGCGACGGGGTCCTTTGGACCTGGTGTGGGCCTTCCTGCACCATGGGGGCAGTAAGTAACATTCAGCTCAGATACATAACATTCATCAGCTACTCAGATGAGTAGCATGTCTACATATGTGCAAGTAGAAAGTTGGGTTTTCCTATTTTTTGTAGTGAAGAGTATTTACTGTTAAATATTTTTGGTTGAAGTTGGCAAAATGGTTATGTTTCTCGGTGTTTTATAGCCTAATTAACCTAGTATTAAAAATAATTCAATATATTTTTGGCTTGGAACATGATCTATTACCTTAATCGGTGTCACTATAGAGGTTTGCATTTCATCGCTTCTGGGAAAAAAAAACAACTTATTAAATCAACGTAATTCTTTATTCTCTAAAAGAGAATATATATGCAAAAATTAACATGCTGTTGGCGAACATGTTACAAGTGAGTATATACGATACGCGGACTTTAGAAATCGGGGTATCCTGTTCTGAAACAATAGATTATAAACAGCGATGCAATTTCCGAAAGGAAAAAAAAAACTGATTTGCATTTTATTTCGTAATGAATTTGCTGAGCCAGACATCGCGAATCTGCTTTTATATCCATTCAACGAGTTATTCTGTTGTAATAAGATGCTAATCGAATGTCCAGTATGCAAGGAACCCGAGACTTTTTAGGAGGGTTTGATGATAATGACAGATGTCTCATTGCAAATTTGTTGCTTTACAAAATACAGCTGAGATTTCCTACGTTTTAATCGTAGGAATTGAAACTAATGTTGGAATTTTTAAAGACAAGGAAGTTGACGATATGATTAATTGGTTTCACTAGGGCTGATGTGAAATGGGAAGGATGCAGTGTAAATTTCCTGTGAATGTGAAACTGAGACCAAAGTTGCAATCGGATTTGGTTAATTACTTCATTTTCTAAAAATATTTGTCATTGGGAAGTCGGATGTTAACCCCAGAAACATTAAGTTATTAATTTGTTTTTAAATAATTAAATCACTCAAGTCTGGTGATGTTGTATATATTAAACTTTCAGTGGTATATGCTAAAATCTAATGGCAATTTTATTTTTAAATTAATAAAGAATACTTATTTGAAAAGGCTTGAAGGTTTAAGATTGCTTTTATTTCTGGAAATGTTGTATTTAAAGGGGAAAAAAATATTTATTATGAAAAAGGACCTTTAAAAATTTGTATTTAGTTTTTTTTTTGAACTTGCGCCAGACAAGGCGTGACTACCAAGAGTCTATGACGGGCAGCCTCATACAGTTCAGAAACATATAAAATAATTAATCTTTTGCTGTATTCACAGCTACTACGTCAATTAGTCCAGGACAGTGGTTCGAGTGGTTACCACTCATGTCAGAATGAGTCGAGCAAAGTGGGCAAGTCGGACAGTCTGCTAGTCCAAATCTGTGAAGGTGTTTCCCAAGATAATCATGTCCAGTCATTGTTCTGAAATTGGCTACTTCTGCGTGCGTGTGCAAAATCGCATGGAATGGAATTGTCCATTAAGAAACTCCAAGTCTTCACCCTGACTGAGTTGGAAATAATTTCACGATATCTGCCTTTTAAACCTAGCTGTAATAGTTCTCTTAATACCATGGTAGTTAATAGGGGGATCTGGTTGAGGAAGGTTCGACCCGGCCTTAGCAAAGAGTATCTGCAAACTAGTTGCCCGCAATACCACATTGGCTTGGTATCACCTGCAGGGTAACATTGCGTCCGCCTTCTGTCAAGGAATCGATCAGAAGTTGGCATTCAAGAACAGAAATATTTTTTTTTGAAGGCATAAATGGTTCTAATAGAGGCCTGGGAATCGGTAAATATCACAATGTTCTGTTAGCGATCTGCCAATGCCATGTGAACGGCAGCCACTTCACCAAAATTTATTTTGCATTTAGTTACTAATTGGCTGATATTTTTTGCCAAGGCTATCGATTTATAGAATCGAAAGCAACATTTGCAGAGCGTGTGAAAGATTTAAAACTTAATAGTGTAATTGATTCTTTTAACTGACAATATTTGAAATCCCTTGTTAACACAGGCATGCTGTAAAAAGAACATGGCGAAATCTTGGAATACAAGATTATACCGTGTAGGGAGGGCAAAGAATTGAGGGGGAGAGGTATTGTTAATTTCCTTTTAAATGCTACAAATTTCTTTCATGCTTTTTAATAGGTCTTCAGCAGATAAAGATTGTTCGAAAAGGGGGGAATTAGTATGCACTTTTGTTTCTATATTATACTCGTACTTTAGTATCTCGTAGTCGTTACCAACCTTTAACCTTTCGCCGTTTTGCAATAGGCAAATTCTTATTCTGTATCCTCTCGTTTGTTGGAAGCCAAAGGTCTTCAACCTTTTATGCCCAATCCACCCAAACCGCATGCCTCCCGTTGACGGCCCATTTCCTCCTCATTGATCGTGGGATGTACCTTGGTAGCGTTAATGGGCTCTACCCATGGACACCTGGTCAACAATTTAAGTCCTTTTGTGGTATCCACTTCGCAATTTAAGTAGATTTATTTGGAGAGGTTGTCCGATCTTTATAACAGTGGTGTCTCTTAATCTCTTTCTTGTTAAAACGTACAATTTTCTTTTTGCTTGTCTTCTACTATTCTAGAACACTTTGATGCCTGGTAATTTACCTTTTTTTCAATATATATATTTTTGTAAACAAATTTAGAATACAAGGATCTATTTCTAGTACAAATAAACAGTATTGCAAGTCGTAAAAATATTTTAATGAGATTTTTTTTCCAGATATACGAGTTCAATAAAAATAATTGAATTTCACAAGTTTCTTAAATCCATTAGTAAAGGTTGATAGCAATGAGCAGGATAATGTTATTAACTAATTGGTACCACAGATTTCAGGTTCGAATCTTGGCAGGAACATGGATGTTTCCGAATGGTTTGCAATCCACGCTAAACTGTAGGTCCCGGTCTGTTTAGCCGTCGTGTACAAGATAAAGCGGCAAACCAAACCTCATAGCAATAGCTTCACCTTTATGTTAATTAGCAAACAGCCTTCATTCAATTTATTTAAAATCTTTTGACCTTCCACTAATCTCTTCGTCGAAAATATTAGCATTATTTTTTTTATAAGTCATTCTGATTCTAAAGTTATTAGTACTAAAGCATATGTTACTAATCTTTCGGGAACAAATATAATTAAGTCCTAGATTAGACAATCACAAGATGCTTTTAATGCATTAAAATCTCATAGAAGCTATTCTATTCGTAAGAACAAAAGTTTTTTCCTGTGGATTCAAGGTTTTTATAAACCTGAGTGCAGAGAAAATCCTGTCAATACTTATAGACCGAACTATCGATCGCTTGGAAAATTGATAAGCAGCCAAGTCGAACGGATTTAAAAAGGGCGACGTCATTGGGGAGGAGATATCATTCAAGAGAAATTTTATTTGCTGTAGAAATTAATATCGTGTCATCTAACATTTTAAGGATAGGATTTTTTTTTCATCTTGTCTTTTCTTTTAGACCAGGGGTCTCCAAACTTTCCATCCTTAGGGCCATACTGTTTACTCCAGTAAGTACCAAGGGCCAAAACCGTTTTTTAATTTTTCTGCCATTATCTATATAATTACATAAATCTCATTAGTATTTTTTTACAAGTGGATAACCCGCGGTTTCATTCGCGTTAATTTAGCTTTTCCGTTCCTGAGGGGTTTTTCAGGATAAAAATCATATGTTTGATTCAGGATATATACATTCCAAACATCGATATACATACTTATGCGATACTCTTTACCCCAACATAACTACCGACAGTAACCTCAAGATGTTCACTAGTTTATAATCTTAATGGGATTCATTTCATTTATTTGTTAGTTATGCTGAAGTTAACTTTTCTGCCTATTATGCTTGTCATTAAGCTTTACCGAGCAAGTCAATAAAACCGAGTTATTCTGTGTTTTTTTTTTATCCAACTTATTACAGCAACAATAAGCTATTCGCTGTCGCGGGCCGGATTTGGCCCGAGGACCGTAGTTTGGAGACCCATGTTTTAGACTATCTATTGTTCTCTTTCAAAGCAGCTGTGCGCCGCGTCTATCTGACAAGCATCATTAATAAATCATCATTTCATTAGTTTCCGCTGTTAAACCGATGTGCACCATTCAACGCTATCCATGATCGGATTTACTTGATTTACTGATGAAACAGTAAGTCTTTCGTATTGGCCTGTAGTATTGAAAGATGCAATTGAATTGCCTCCACATTTAACATTGCAAAAGTCTTTATAATTTCAAAACTCTGTGAAATGGAGTCGGGAATTGAATGTTTATACCGACTTCCAACTCGTAACATAAATGCTCGATTTCTGCTTTGTAGTTGTTTAGGTCTACATTTAATGAGATGATTTTTCTTTATCCTCCCACATAACAATTTAATGTTATTTTTAAACAAAAATGTCAGTAAACGTTCATTTTTACGAAGTATCGAAATATAATCAACTTCGTCATGGTGTAGTGCTATTTTAGTTTGAATCAGAAATATTTTGGGAAAATAAAAACAAGACATGTAGATGAATGAAGTTATTGTTTTTTAAATACTATATATCGGAATATCAAGAAGCGAATATTTGCATAAAATTGCGAATTTTCTTCAAGCATTCGATACCTTAAGTTCGGCTGTGGATTTTGCTGCTCTATGCAGCTGGAGGTTCCAGGCTCTTTTTAATAAAATGGCACATGAAAACACGAGTCGATTTTATCTGCTCGTTTTTAAAGAGTGCGTTCTGTTGCAAAAAGCCCTCAGACACTTGGAGAGGACTGTTGCATGGTTCTTCTCGTGTGCTGCTATCAAGTATTTGAAGTGCGTTTCCTTTTATCTGCTGTGAAAGGACTCGCGATAGAAGAGCGCTTTTTTCCTTTTGTACCTTTGTGTGGTTTTGCTTGGGTGGGAGGGGGAGAAGAAACGGCGGGGCATGAGGTCTCGTGTGGCGGAGGGATGGGAGAGGCTGAAAATCAGTCAAGGTGAAACGACGGCAGAAGGGATCGTCTGCAAAGTGCGAAACGTACTGATCGACCCCTTGTTTTTAGAGAGAAGAGCGGCCATTTGCGTTATTTTAAGTACTGGCGTACTGTGCGCTGTCCTTTTTGATTCCGCTGTACTATCTTCCCCTTGCAATATTTGCGTTTTGATGACTTTTTGTGGAATTCAACAGTAAATCTCTGTAGGATTAAGTTGGTTCAAAACAATTTGCATGTATCTCTATTAAAACAAAATAGTTTGCTGATAAGACTTTTCCTAATCGTTTGGCGCTCTATGAAATAAAGAATTAATCTGAATCTGTTTCCATCATAGTATGCGTATCTTTAGAGTTCATGTATAATTGAAGTTGGTGAGCTTTTTGCTTTGGGAAAAATTTTGAATTTCTGAAATTTACAAAATATTCATAATTTATGTCAAGTAGAAAATGAAATCGCTAAGAGAGGAGCTTGAATAAGTAGATTCAATTTATCGTTTAGTCTTTGATTTTTGCTTGTTAAAATAAAACTACTTATAATCAATTATAAAAGTTGTTGACAGAAATTCAATATTTAAGTTTGAACTTGGCATATCTAAAATTTTAAACTTGAGTTATAAGTTTTAGAACTTTTTTTCTTTCTTAAATCCAATAATACTTTTGTTAAAAGGTACAAGAGGATTTGTTTTTAGAAAACAATTTGGTATACCCGCCATCGCGAACACATAGTGCATTTTGAAGGGAAATCGACTCTTTAATTACCAAATATTCCAGACTATTTAGAATGTTTAAGAATTCAGTCTTTGAAAATTTTGGGGGCACTATATTTTTTTATGTAATTTCATTCAAGTTTTGTTTTAAATTATATTGCCATTGCAAACTTCTGTCATAATTCAAAAAAAGGGAACTCTATTCCTTGATGGTTTTAATCCTTGAGCAATTTTTTTTTTTTTTATGGATCATTTATTTAAATGATTAGTTTCATTTATAAGACTAAATTGCATCTCACTGCTGTTTTTCTCTCATTTAGTTGAATTTGAATAATGTGAAATTGCGCTTGCCGTCTGTCTGGTCTAAAAAATTATTAATTTATAGATTTGCGATTTAACAAATGCACTCAAAAGACGTTCCTGCCGTTGACATTTAAAGTGTTTTCGAATTTCGGCCTCTGCAACCCCAGGTCGTTGTGAACAGCAAGTTATGTAACTGAAGATGCAAATCTCCCATCTAGGTTTGCACCACCACAGCCACATGGATGGACTTTACATCCTGCATATTTATCGTGCGCTTTCCCGACATGGAAACGGAGGTTTTGCTAAATTGAAGCTCTCGTCCCGAATTTCAATGCGCTGCTCTACAGGCAGCTGCGGTCAGCATTTTAAAACCATGCGTCTAGACACTTGGCTCCTTTTATACTGTGTATACACTATCGGTAGTTTTCTATAGCGTCCTGGGCGACATGAAGCATTTCAGGTGCACGATGTGTCGTCAAATGTTTTATAAACGTATGTCTCAAACTTTTCACGGTATTGTTTTCTATATCTTAATTCATCACTGCTAAACATGTAGCATATCGTGTTTTCACTTGCTCGAAGAACTTAATATGGAAAATTGAACTTTTCTATAGTTTTCAAGTATTCATTTAAAAAGCTTTTGAAGAATTGTTATTTAAAACAATTTATTACAATAAATGCGTGAAACCTATTATTGAATGGTGCATGAATATGAATTTCTGACTGCTCCTTCGTATAGTACTATAAGCATGTGCAAAGAACGACGCACTACGATGATCGATTCGGGGCCAATTGTCTAGGTCTTTGATACCACAGGTTCGAATCCTGGCGGTGGCATGGATGCTTTCGGTGAGTGTTTTCGGTTCACTGTAGGTTCAGGTCTAATTAACCTAAAGTGTGCATAATGACCGTAGAGCGACAAACCAAACCTATGCCTTTAGTACAATCTTGAGCAGGCCATTTAATAAGAGAAGGAACCCAGTATTTTGTACCTCCAAGTTAACATTTTTCGTAGCTAGTAGCGAGCCACTGATTAATTTTCATCATTTTTATTAACGCCAGTGCTACTTGATGGCAATAATTGGCTAGCTCTCTGGTCTTTGGTATCACAAGCTTCAGGTTCGAATCCTGGCTAGGGCATGGTTGTTTATGAATGGTTCATAATCCTCGTTAAACTGCAGGTCTCGGTCTAATGAAGCTGAAGTGTGCAAAAACCAAACCAAATTACCAACGCCGTTAGCGACTAACCGCTGTAAAAGTACCAATTTGAGAAAGACCAATGTGATGTGTTAGTAACATGAACAATGGTTAGAAAATAAAGTGTGTTAAAGCATACTTATAGAAAGTTCTATTCTCATAAAACTGAAATGATTTACTTTTCAAAGGTAAATGCCCCTTATTGCATGCCGTTCTGGAGAAAATATGAAATTCCTGTCAGTGTGAAACATTGTCGCTATCTACTTGTAAATGTTCAAAGTGGAATAGAGCGCACGCTAGCTAGTATGCGCAATCGACCCACGTTGAGTGGCATTAAAAGAAACTAATATGAATCGCGTCGAATTCTGGCATTTTGCTGCTAACGATTGTCATTCGGATCTTTTAAAACCATTCCGTTAGTTGCTGGTAATTGTGCATTGTGTTGGATCGCCTTTCATAATTGGAAGTTGTGAAAACCGGTGCTCCACTTTTTGAAACAATAGACCTCTTGGAATTCAAATCTCTCCGATATGTACGAAGTGCTTAAAACGATACATTTGGTTTTTGAAAGTTGTGCTAAATGTGGGTGTGTTGAAATGGGGTAGGAAATCAGGTTAGTTTCCGGTAAAATTGTCCGCCTAATTAATATTTCTCTTATACGTAGTTTGTTTTTATTAAAAATCTGGTATTTTAGTTCAATTTTAGCGACTTTAAATGTATCCTTTGGAATTATACATTCTGCCATGCCGTGCATACCTATTCTTCAACATAACTCAAAGGCTTCCAATTTTTAAAAAATTTGTTAAAAACAACTTTCAATTTTATGAAATCAAAAGGAAAAGTCCCAAAATTTCCTTTGAACTAATTCGTTTAAATTTTGTTTTAAAACTATACAAGTATTTCTATTAATATACGTTTTTAGTGTACTGTTAATAAACTTTATTATACAGATAACTTAATTTCTTATCAATAGTGTTGTCATTGGAGGACTACATTTTTTGAGGCCTGGAAATTGGATTTGGATGAACTGAAATTTAAAGTGTTAAAAAATACAATTGCTATCCAGTTCCATACAATTTTATTTAAATAAACAATTAGTAATTAACAAACGAAACATCTTTAAATAATGAAAATAAATTTGTTGAAATTCTTTTATTTTGTGGTTTATAGATAGTAGCATAAATTTATTTATAGAAAACCTTCGTCTATAAGAAATAAAGTTCTAATCTTGTAGGCGGATAACTTGGATTAAAATGAGACTTCGAAATATACGACAAGTCCGCTGATCGAGTGTATGTGAATGTTTTCAATTTGTTGACGGCCCCCAATCGTTCATTTGCAGGCGAGCATTGGTTCATAGGGCTACTGACCCCCGTGGTCGTCTTCAAAGCCGCCATTCACTAGATCTTTTCCCATACATTTCCCTTTATTAATGGATTTCATCTCCCAATCTTTTCAGCATCCTGTCTTTGATTTCACTAATTAAAATAAACGCTTTTTTGTGCTGTTGGATGTTTGGTTAAAAATAAGACTTATCTTTTTTTTTTTTTTTTGGTGTTGATATTATATGATGAAAATCTTAAGGATCTGAAGACCTCATGGGGTTACTGATTCATAATGAAAATAAAAATCTTTTATATGAACTTTACAAATTGCTTAGTCAACAATTATCTATAATTTTTTTTTTTACAAATTTAATTGATCATAACTTTATATATTACAATTGCATTACTTTTTAGTATGTACATATATTTTTAAATTTTACTTCAAAAAAGAAAATGCCAAAATGTATAACGTACAGTTGACATGGAAGGGGGTTGAGTCTACCCTGCATAGCAATGATTAAATTTAATTCTTTGCTTTAAAATTCACTCATTTATAAGCTATTCATTGGATAAATTTCTAACAGAAAATGAAAATCCATATCCATTTTCTTTAAATGGATTATATTTTTACATTTAATTTCAATTTAATGTTAAAAAATAAATGGAAATTACTAATTTTGTTAATTAAAACTCTATACTTTCAAATTCTCATCTTATAATTCTGAATTGCCTTTAACATTAATTGTGTACTGAATCTTTTTTTTTTCTAGCCTTAATTTTCATCCTGGTCTAATGAAAAGAATTTGCATGTTCCAAATTTTTTTTCCTATTAGTCAAGAATTCATAATCTTTTATTTGAAGATTGTTATAATATGAATTTTACATTTTAACTTTAAAATTATCTGCATGATAATTTTCAAATAAAAGTATTAAAATTGTTTGATATATATTTGTTAAAAAAAGTTAATTTGTTTAACCTGTATAAGATATGGAACAGCTGGTGTGGAATTTGAAGGTAAACACAAAGAAGAGACATGTGTCATGGAATTGTTCTTTCTTCCTGGACAAGTAAGTATTCTATATTTAATATAAAAATCTAAATTTTAAAAGAGAAGTAGTTGAAGTTGCTTTTTGCTTAAACATTTTTGTAGGAAGAAAATTATTAAATCTATATTCAATACACTGTGAATTTTTTTTTAACGTTAAAAAATTCTTGTTTTTAATGGATTTATAAAAAAAAAAAAAAAAAAACTCGCTTGGCCTGAATTTCATAATTTTTATGTAATTGCCATGTTTAATTGATATTTACAAATCAGCAAGACAATAAAAAAAATCTTCAACCGTTTTTAGCATTTGTTTTTAATTTAACAACAAATTAAGTTGACACTTTACAATCAAAATTTTATGTAATTTAACTTTAATAAAAATTATTTAAATTGATTATAAGCTTTCAAAAAGAACTAATTTTTTTAAAATTGTTAAAAAATTATAAAATAATGGTATAATAAATGTAATAGTGTTCTTATTACAGATAGATTTTTTTAATATAATCGCTTAATTTATTTCTAAAATAGTATTTAATGATCTTGTGGGTTAGTGGTGTTAGTAAAGTAAGAACAGATGTCATTAATTTACTTATAAAATCAAAATTAGAGTATATTAAAGTTATGTAAAACTTAAGCAAGATGAATAGTTTCTGTTATCATAACTTTAATTCTTACTCATTGAAGAAATTAATTTATAGTTTTTAATTTTTTTTTTCAAACTGCATTTGAAACTTCATACACTAAGACTTTTAAAATTATCTGCAGGGACGTTTAATCAGTCAGTGTGATAATGTCTCTCTCCACCTGTTTGAGCTTAATGAAAAAGATGGCAAATGGGTACTTGAAGAAGTGAAGTCATGCTCTTTGCAAGGAAGGTAAATTATATTCTATTTTAAAATATTTTCTTTATTTAAAGAACATTTTTAGTTTGAAAAGGAATGTTTAATTTCTTATTTATCTTTATGGCAACTTAAATTCAAGTTAAACTTGCTTTTTCTTGTGTATCTTTTTATAAAATCATTCAAGCTACAATCCTCTTCTGAAACTGCTTAAAATATTTTTTTATAAATATGCTGGCACAAATGTGCAAATTAACATATTATATCTTTCAGACTGAAAAATATCACTACTTGTTGCCTGCCATCAAGTGGAGAGCATCTTCTTATCGGTACAGACGGTGGCAATATCTATTTGTTGGATGTCAAATCATTCGAGATGACTGATCATATCATTTACCAAGATATTGTTATTCAAAAAGTATGTTCCGTCTTTATTTTTGTAAAATTCAATATTTGTAAGGAAATCTTATCATTACTTAGAAAATTAACATTTGAAAATGTTTTTGACTTAATCTTTGGAATATGACAAGTATTATATATATGTATGATGTAGACGCCTGATCTACAATAAACTCTTAACTTCTAGTAGGCTCGCATTTAAAATAAATTGCTTTGAGTTGCATAGTATATTAATTTAAAGATGTTCAAGTAGATAAACTCACTTTTGGGCTAATATTTTTAAAATCATTGAGCAAGTTATTTAAGTATAATATGATCATTGAAGTAAGAAATATCTTAACTGAAGTTTAAAGTTATTAATAGAGTTATTTAGTTAAAGTATTTAATATTTAGTTAAATTATCATAATTTAATGCTTATTTTTGAGATAATAAAAGAGCTTGTATATGCTTTAATTAAATAGATTTTATATTAGGCTGTATTCTGAACAGTGTCAAGTGATTTGACCGTAAATTATGTGGGGAAAATTGAGCTGTGAAGCCTGACGGTGATTCAAACAAAGCAGTGATACGTGGGGAGAAAATAACTTTAATGACAATAAAAAATAACTTCAAATATTTAAAAAAGTTAATGTGGAATTTTTTTTTTATCTACCATTAAACTTTTTCTATAAAAATTACTTTGTGCCGCACAAGTCTGACTTACACCTCTGACAAGTAATCAACTGGTTTAAAGATGAAAATGGTCACTTTTCCCATACAATCAATATTTAAACTATATAAAAGTCACTAGTTGGACGTCCTACTTTAAACTAATTTCTTGTTTATTTTCATAGGAAAAATTATAATTTTAAACTGAATTTGATATTGAACATTATATTTATATATAACATTCATATATAAGTTTTTATTTTTGGCAAGTAATGTTACGAGGCAAATGTGTATCTCATTATTATAAATTTTCTTAGTGTTCCTGATGACTACAAGTTGAACCCTGGATCAGTTGAAGCTATTGCTGAACATCCTTTAAATCCTGATAAGATTGTTATTGGATACAACAGAGGTCTTATGGTTTTATGGGATAACAAAACTTTGAATTCTGAAAACACTTATGTTGGAAGTCAGGTAAGTTGGTATAATTGACATGTTTAAGGAATTTTTAATAACCTTAAATGGCAAGAAATTCTTCATATGAAAATTAAAAAGCACCAGATATTTTTAATGTTAATTAAAATTTTCAGTATTTATAAAAAATTTATTGGAGATCTTATCTGTGAATTTTATTCCTTTGACATAACATGGGAGAAATTAAGTGTTAACCCTTATCTGAAATTTAAAAACATTTATGTACTTGAAATTAATTATTTATCATCTTCATTAAGAGAACTTCTGTAAAATAAATTTTGAGCATGTAGTTCAAAAATTTTGTGTACAAAACTAAATAATTTATGTGTGAAATAATTTCTTTAAATTTTTTGTGAAGTTCTGGGAAGTAAAATTATGTTTTGCATCACTCCTCATCTATAAATTTTACTAATGAATAAAGATTTAAAACAACTGCAGATAAAATTTTTTGACAGTCATGTTAAGAACATGACTTTGAATTTTTTTTTAAATAAATAAAAGTATTGATTATCCATACCTTTTTTATATAAAATACTGAATATTTTGCTAATAATTAAATTGATTTGTCTTGATTCTCTGTTCTAGCAATTGGAATCTGTGTCTTGGCACCGTAGTGGAACCAAATTCATGAGCTCTCACAATGATGGCACATATGTAGTATGGAGTTCTACAGACTCTTCAAAACCTGAAGAAGCACCTGTACCACCTTACGGTGAATATCAGTTACCTTATGGTGAATCCTTACAAATGTGCTCTCTATTAACTTTTAAAATTTCTTTTCATACTATGAAAATTCCAAGTTGGATTCTCTATGAACTTTTTATCTTTGCCCTTGCCCACTTCTTATTACTTTATATCATAATATAGGACAACAAATGATGGCGTGAAAATTGGCAAATTGCCAAGTTGGATAGATTTAAAAACCATCACAGGGAAGTAATGCAATTTAAGAGGGAATTTAATTGTAATAGAAATTTTATTTTTAATGACTCAAATTTTAGACAACATAATTATATGGAGTTATTGTCTTGTAATTCAACTTTTCATTTAATTTGTTCAAGGAACATGCTATCTTCAACATTGAAACATGAAAGACATCAGATGCTTAAACAACATCTGGTTTGCTTTTTGTTCAGAATTAAATTGGAATCTGTATCTGTATGGCTTATGTATCCTCTGGCTGCAGACTTAACTGTAGTTAGACTCCTGCTGGATGATATGTTGCATAATACTAAACTTGCTTAGATATTTTGAAAGTGAATGAATGTGTCACACCATCAACTAGCTTCTTGTCTGTATTGGTTGTGGATTGCCTCCCAGATCGACTTGCATTTTGACTCAAATTACAAACATCTGACATTTGAGCACCAATCCATTATGGTTTTCGACTGACATATTTCTCCATACATTCTTCATTCTCTTATTGTTTACTTGTTTTTGTTCTCCGGCAGCAAAAAATAGAAACAGCATGTTGATCCTGTTTGGACACATTTGGTTCTAACATTGTTGATGATTTAGTATTTTCTACATACATTTTAGAAATAAATGCCACATTAATTGCATGCCTCCAGTGCTTATATGCCTGTATTGGCAACACACTAATTTACTATACTAATATATATATATATATATATATATATATGCTGCAGTCATGCCCTCATACTGAAATGTTTTGATTACCATTTATAAGTACAAAAACTTGATGTATTTAGAATATCAGCCTTTAAGGTAATCATTAATTACAATTTATATAGAAATATAGCATTTAGTTTTATTGCAAAAATATTTTAATTTCAAAAGTCAACCTATTAAGAATTCTTAATTTGATATGGTCTTAATGTTCTCTCATTTATTAATATTTGACTTTTTATTTAGCCTTTATCAAATCAATTTGTTTTCATGTAAAAATGCATAATGGAAAAAAATCTGGACTTTATTTATTTATTAAATTTAAATTGAATAAAATCTATAACAATCTGGCAATAATTATGAAATCCATTGGTTTTATCAATAAATTTCATTTTTAGTTTTTATTATTTACTAAAAAGTAATTTATTCTTAATTTGTAGGGGGAGGTAACTTGCCCCTAATTTCTTTAAATGATATGAGCACTGTCTCCTCCTGTAGTTTGAGAACTTATGCTGTCTTATCTATATGATGAATGTTGGGAGTTACTAACTTTTTTTCATTACAGGACCTTTTCCTTGCAAAGCTATTAGTAAAGTGCTGTGGAGATCTGTTAAAGGAGGGTAAGATTTTCTTTTATATAACTAAAAATATTTCAAAAGTGTTATCACAATTATTACATTTTCGAAAGTCAAATTTTATAAGTTTATGACATTAGTGACAGTTTTTTATATCTTGACATTAATTCAAGTTTTAAAATATATTGTAACAATGTATATAAGTAGTAAAACATATTCAGGTAATCTATTAAAATAAGTTTATGAAAAGGGATTAAAGTATATTAACATTTATTAAACCATACTTGTGTTTAATTTTTCAGAGATGACTTTACCATCTTTGCTGGCGGCATGCCTCGTGCTAGCTATGCCGATAAACATACAGTAACTGTTATGTGTGGGGACAAGCACCAAGTTTTGGATTTTACATCTAAAGTTGTTGATTTCTTTACTATTTGCCACGGTGATGAAGAATCGGTAAGTACAAATTTAATTTGTGTGTATATATATATATGCTGAAAAACTGTTTCATTTATTTGTTAATAACTAAAATTTGGACCAGTGCTTTGGAAGGTAATTGGAAATTCTTCATGCTATCTGTATTGGTATAAACAACTTAACTTAGGATAGCAAATGTTCTGTACTTTTTTTTTATATTAGAACATTACTTTAATATGAAATTTGATGTAATCATTACAAATACTGTGAATTTCATTAAAAATATTTACATTAGTTTTTTTTTTTTTTTTTTTTTTTTACAATTTGTCTTTTCTTAAGGAATTCTAATTTTTTTTTCTTTTGAATTAAGAATATGACAATCCTCATACTCTTGTGGTTCTTGCTGAAGAGGAAATCGTACTGATAGATCTCGAATCGGACGATTGGCTGCCATTCCGCCTACCTCTCTTGTCCAGCTTGCACATGTCGTCTATAACATGCACTCAGCATGTCAGCAACGTCCCCCAGGATCTCTGGAATACCATTATTACTTCAGGAAATAAACAAGTTTCTGGAAAGTACACTGAAAGAGTAAGTGTACTTGGTGAAAATGATTGTAATTGATAAACAGCATTATCGTCAAAATTCTTGTAACATTTATCCTAGAGTAAATGCGTCGTTATAGCAAGCAGTATAGTTTTGTTCATAAAATAATAGTCTTTGTAGTTTTTTTATTAAATTAATTCAACTTTAAAAATTACTTCTGTTTTCAAGTTAACTGTAAATCTGGACTTTTCTCGTATTCCTTATGACAGTTAGTGATAACATTGCTATGTAAATTATATATTTAATGAATTTTATTTTTATTGACAACTATTTGTAAAATATATATACTGTTCTTATAGCAATTCCCATTTCATAAGTAATAGTGACATTTTAAAAGCACCAAATCGTATTTTATTTGGATTCTAATGTTTTAAATTAACAAATGTAAAAATATAATTACAAAATGCAACATTCAAAACCAAGAATTTTAATTAACAAAGTAGAAATCAATATATAGCTAATAAGAATTCTATAATTTTATTAACGTTCAAATCTTGAGTTAATAAAAGAATCAATGTCTTTTAATTTTCCTTTTGAAATCTCAACTTCTAACAGATGTACTTATTGCATTAGTTGTCTTGACTTTGATCATTTATATACAGTATGGCAGTATTATATTACTCAAACCGTTCGTATTTTTAAATATCTATGTAATGTAGCAAATTAATTGTATAATTATTTTTTAAAGATGTTATTTTAAATTGATCTTGGTTAATTCTTTTTTCCAGGAATGGCCCATAACAGGTGGTGATAACGAGCTTGAGAGTCCAACCTTCCACAACCTATTATTAACAGGCCACGAAGATGGTTCTGTTAGATTCTGGGATGCATCTGGTGTGGCACTTTCTCATCTCTACACTATTCATACCTCTCATATATTTGTGAATGAGGATGGAGAACCACCGGTGGATGAGGAAGAATGGCCACCGTTTCGAAAAGTAAGTTTTTAATTTTTAGATTGGATAGATATATATCCATTTCTTGGGAAATAGAAATGCCAGGATAAACTTAATAATGGTGTTATTTATATTTTTTCTTCAATTAATAAAAAATAGTTTTATCTGTGTAAACATCTTGTATGTAAAAATCACTAATTCAAAAAGTAATAAAGTGCCTAGATTTTCCCATATACTGTTGTGATTCTATTGACGTTAATCCCCTCCCCCTTTATGTACAGAATAAAATGTCTGAAATTTTCATCTTTCAATGGCATTTAGCATTACCTATTTTATTTGTTTGCTCGGCTTGTATAAGGGCAAAATTACGTTTTGAAAGCTTTTTCACATTCACTTTCCTTTTATTTTCTTATAAAAATCTTTTCTTTTTCAAGAATCTTTAAATAGATTCACAGATAACTAACATAAGTTTATCTAATTTCGACTTGGTTTTGCAATATATTTTTTATTGACGACTGTTTAAGGATGAATTATGATTACATGTTATATTGTTTATGGTGCTTAAATAGATTTTCAAATATATCAAAGACTTGGTGGTTTAAAATTCTGAAACTGCCAGAAGGACTAAGTTTTTTTTTTTTTTTTTTTCCTTTTATAGGTTGGTAGCTTTGATCCCTACAGTGATGATCCAAGATTAGCTATTAAAAAAATCTTGCTATGTCCACTGAGTAAAACTTTAGTGGTTGCTGGTACTGCAGGCCAAATTATGTTTTTTGAATTGAAAGACGAAGAAGTAGAAAAACAATTGGAGGTAATATTGTCAGCACTGTAAATCTATTAATGCACATGTTTTAAATTTTTGTTTTATGTATCTCCTAAGTTTTTAAGTTATTTGATTCTAATTTTAAAATTAATTATTGAAGAAACCAAAGTGGAAACTCTAAACTAATCTTAACTTCCATGTTCAATATTATTCATTTGTTTGATAAATATTTTTTTTATAAAGGTAAAACTTTAAGTATATCAAGAAACATGCAACTATAATAAAATGTCTAAAATTGTTTATTAAATAGCATGTATCCAATGTTAAATGATTTCTAACTTTTTGCTTATGTATTTTGAATGCAAGCTAATATATCCCGATGCATTGTAATCTAAGAAGTTAGTAATGAACATGCCTGCTATACTATTAAAAATTGCCATTATACCACTTTTTCTGCGAGTGAAATTTTATTAATTTAGCTTATTAAAAGAGCAAATTAATCTCGTGAGACTTGCATCTCAAATATACCTAGTACATATATATCTGTATTTTTATCTTTCACTATCCACCTTAGCATTTAACGGCCTTATTGATGTACTTAGGAAATGAATTTGCTGAGGAAGATCTTTATTTTGTAAAACTCTTAAAACATGAGATATTAACTAAGTAATTATACAGTAAGGCTAGAGGATGTTAAAATTTCTATATTAGATAATATATCAATTTTAGAACTTAATATACAACTTATTGTGAATCTTAAGCAATGAAACAAGATTCTGAGCTCTGCCAACCTCCTGGTTTTTAAAAATTGTTTTTGATTATTTTCTTGTATGAATTATATTAATTTTAGTTGTCATCAACAAAAAATTATGTAGTTCTCAAAACAAATTTGTCCTTTTCCCATTTGATTATGTGTAGTTCATAATAAAATCTTGTTTTAGATTTCACTTACTGCTAAGTATTTACGTGCATTTATTTACTTGTTCCCTCACAATATCAAAGTAGAATACCACCTTTTCCTTATACAATAAATAAATAAAATCTATATTAGTATATATGAAGGGGAAAAAAAATGAGGAGATAATTATTAGTGAACTTGTTAGAATGGAAGTAGGGAAGGTGAATTAGGGTTATGCATTACCTTGATATTTTAAAAGCTAATGGATTGTAATTATGATTACTTCAATGGCAAAAACAATACATAAGAATAAATCACTATAATATTAAGAAATATTAATACATAAACTTAACAAGTAGAAAAATTGGCGATGCATAAACAAATTTATTTTTGCAAAATAAGCAAATTTTTATTCAGAAATTTTATTTTATTAGTTGCATTAATATGATAAAAATAAAATCCCTTTAATGACTTAGCATTCTAAATCAACTTTTATTTTACAGAATGCTTTATGCCTATATTCTTAATTATTAAATTCTCTTTTGACTTAGATTTTTATTTAATTTTTAATTTTGTCAATGTAGATTATGAATTATATGAGAAAGTAACAGCATTGTTAAATATTATAGATAACACAAATACTACAAAATTTAAATGCATTGTTTTATTCAAATTTCACATATTTCAAAGTAAATTATATAATAATTCAACTTGCTAAACTCTCTAATTGGAGTCTGATTATTGAAAATTCACGAGATAACTATGCAGATGTGTTCAAAGACATTTCGAAGTTGTTATACAGATTTAGTACATCTGCTCATCTAGACCAAGAGTCTCATTAACAAAACGCCCAGATCTAAGGCCTTGCTACACAAAAACCAGTATTAAGTCCAATTGCCTTGCACTGTTAAATTTTACGGATAATCTCGGGAGCGGTTATACTGGTTTTGAAAATCTTTATTTCAATGTTGTGCGTCAGAATTTCGCTAATTCAAAAATGAACTTGGATATGAAATTTTAAGCATTTGCTCAATTCAAGATATTTCTATACATATTGCTTTTTTGCCCAAGCCTAGTGAATACTGTTAATTGGATTCCTTTTTATTATAGAAAGATTTATTAAATGAGGCTTTTTATATTTTTCTTTTGAAAATAAGCTTTAAGTTAAACTATGGATTCACAGTATCTTAACAACTTGCTGTTTCGTTGTTTTTTTTATTCATCTGAATTCTCTAAACCCAAATTAATAATATTGCATTAAATATTTATTTTCAGGCTCACTCGGTGAATATTGTGAGTGATCGCGACAGTTTTGTGTGGAAAGGTCATGATCAGTTGTCTTTGAAGCAAGGTAACATGAAATTCGCCCCTGGTTTTGTTCCTGTCACCATCGAGCAGCTGACTCCTCCTGCTGCTGTAACTGCTATTGCCCTTCACACAGAGTGGGGACTGTAAGTAGGATCACAATTTACAATTCCTTATTAAAATTTTAGTTCCTTTTTATTTATATTCATTTACATTTCATTTTATTTTTAGTGTTGCAGCTGGCACAGCTCATGGATTTGCACTCTTCGATTACATCCAGAAAAAAACAGTTATGTCTAAATGTACTTTGAATCCCAATGGTATGTAATAAGATTAGTGTATGAACTTGCCATCTTCATTACTTTTTTTTTTTTTTTTTTTTCTAGGTATGCAGGTTCTGTACTGAGAGAAATTCTAAAAATGAAAATATTTAAGCTCGATCCTTTAAATATATTATTTAAATTGCCTTAATGAGTTTTTAAATATTCATTTTAGTAATGAATTTTAAAAAGCTTTCAATCATAAATGTTTTATTTTTCTGTAATAATTTTTTTTTTCCTTTTTAATTAAAATTTCTTATACAATGACATCACGAGTTGGATTAGATTTTTAAGGTTTGTTATGGTTTGAGCATTGCTTGTATGAAAAAAAGTTGCTCATTGCTGAAGCTGAATTAAGTATTTCAGCTAATTTATAAGGATTTTTAAACTTAACTTTTTTCAATTCATAATCTATTTTTCTTTATTAGCCTAGTGTTTTGTTTTAATATTGTGAATAAAAATGTATATTTGGATTTAAGTTTTCATTGCATATGTTGCAAACTTTTATTTCTGTAGATTTAATGGCTGTTGGTGATGCTGCCATGTCCAGGAAGAAATCTTTTAAAAAGTCACTAAGACAATCTTTCCGAAGGTTGAGGAAAGGTAGATCACAGCGCAGCAAACGGGATAAAACTCCAACCAAAGAGGATGTGAAAAGGTATTTTTGTTTCATAGAAATATTCATATTTAATGTCTGAGTTCTCCTTGATTCTGTAAATAATGTACTACACTATTGAAATGCAGTAAGCTCTTTTAATTCAGCATTATATAGTTCAAATTCTATAATCTTACCTTTTAATTGGAGTTTAATTTCCAAATTTTCTCATGTGGATTAGGATGTTTGACTTTGCTTGCCAGATAGCGAAACAATGCGGCTTGGACATATTAAATGTTTATACACATTCTGAATCCATGTTGACAATAAATATCAGACAAGTGCATGTTAAATTTTTAGTACATTTTCTTGAATCCCTTAAAATAATGGACTCTTAATCATTCAGCACAACTATAAGGCAGATTAATGAATGTGTGGGCTAGATTTAAGAGGCTATTGTGGTTTCTTTTGTTTTGAGTATAAAGTGTTTTAACTTGTTTAGAGCCAGATATACTACATACTGTGACCTCTCCTTGAAACTTAGACGATGTGCACATCATAACCATATATGTATTCTGTGTCTCTTTAGGTGAAAAATTTGTCAACAGATTTGTAAAAAAAAAAAAGACGGGTGTAATTGATTATAATGAAATATGCTTACAGTACATGTCAAGAAATCTATTTTGCATAATTGGAATATATTTCGTTTATTTTACAGTCAAAAGTATAAATATAACTTTGGATTTTTTTCATATAATCGTAAATTTTGTTTTTAATGTTAACGTAAGTAGTGTGGTTTTTTTTTTTTTTTGTAGGAATTACAGATTCTTTTAGTTTTAAATCTCTCAAATTACTGCTTTTTTTTTTTAAATAATAGCCAATTTTATATTAAGATTATAATCTTACTTGGTAAATAACATCTTGTTCTCTAGTATGTTGTATATAAGTTGCTATAATGTCTTCTATAACAACTGTTAATGAACTAATAATACAATAGAATGGCATAGAAAAAGTAAGGAGAGCCCTACTTTTTAGCAGCCATAATTTCAACTAAAATATGCAAATAAATTTGTATTCTTGGTTCATATCTTGTTCTTTATGCTTTGATGGCACACTGCTTAACTTTTCCTCTTCTGTATTTATAGAGCAATGTCATACTATCTGCTTTTGAAATTTCACTTTTATTACTCTTGCCTTTTCACTTAGCTTTACCTTGTGCATCGGGTCACGGTTAAGAAATGACATGGTAGGTACGAATGTTGACTTATTCATCAAGTGTGGTTTTCGTGCATGTGGTTATGCGTTTGGTTTATAATTTTTGTTTTTCACACTTGATTCTTATTTGCTCATTGGATGTTCTTCTTAATCATTGTTTCATTAATATTTTTGAATCTTCATTCCATTGCATGAAATTTTGTTTTAAAACTTATTTAACTTGCATTTTAATTTTAGGGTTTAGAAATAAAATATTTCGTAATATAAATCATTTAAATTGCATGTCATTTTCAAATGTTCTTGCATTTTACAGTAATTTTTTAAAAAATTGTGAATTTAATTTTATCTCCACTTTTTAAAATAAGATTTAGTATATTAAATCTATTTTTAATTTTTTAACTAAATTGCAATTCTTCTATAGAATAATAATTTAAATTTTTAATGAAAATTGCATGTCAAGATAATTAAAACCAATATTTAGACAATTTAAAGGATATAAGTAAATGTATAAATTGAATGTAAACTTTCTTTGTAACTAAGAATTTGAATATTTTTCTCATTAGCCCTGCCAGAGAGAAGGAGAGGGAAAGGGAAACTGAAGCAGATACAGGAGCTGCATCCCCAGCTGTTGAAACCAAACCTGTTGAAAGGCAAGTAGAGGCTCGTTCAGCAGATGATAGCATGGGCTCCATGGTTCGCTGTCTGTACCTAGCACAAAGCTTCATCATCAACAGTATGTATCATTCATTTAAATCTTGATTATATTAAAAATATATGTATTAAATTTCGCCAGTATTGCATAAAACATGACTCGTTTAATATATTATGAAAGATTTTCAAAAATGTGAAACATTTGCTCATCTCTATTTTAATTACATATTTGAAGATGTTCTAATAGTGTAGCTTAAAGAAATTATGTTTTGCCAGGATTTAAATATATTTTAAGAATTTTGAATGCAAATATAATCTTATGTGTAATTTAATGAATATTTGCAACTTTATTTTATACTTGCCGATTATGCAAGTAACCTAGTTTTTTAATTATTGGGATATGAAAATTGGCAATTATTAATAAATATGATTTAAAACATTCCATGTTTTTATTAGTTTTGTCCTTTTGATTATAAAATGTTCTACATATTCAAAAGTATAAGTTAGTAACTAAAGGAAATCATGGCTATTTAACTTTTATCAATGTTGTATTTTGTGTACTCTAACATGGTCAAAGGCTTAAAATATGGCATCTTAAGTATAATATACTTTCATTTATTTTTTTAACATTAAGGACTAAAGCTTATTGTAAATTATGTATTGAAAACTAGCAGTATTGCTACTTTATTACAGTATGTTTCTTCAGTAAATATTTTAACAGTATTAAATATTTAAAAAAAGTGAAATTTATGTTCTTAAACTTCAGGCTACTTAAGTTCATTGTTATATAATCAAAATTCAAGTGACTGAAATACTGCAATTTCTCTTTATACATGCTATTAGTAGAAAATTATGTAAAAAAGTATTATAATTCCAATACATATTAATGGATATTGAATTGTTTGTATAGATGCTTTGCAGTCTTATACACTCTGGGCTGGAACCAATGCTGGAGCTATTTATGTGTTTACAATATCTTTACCCAAGGAGAAAGATAATAGAAAAACTGAAGCTGTGGCTTGTCAGCTAGGTATTTAATGCTGCTTCTATTTAAATTATGTAATATTGATTGATTTTGTAGAACATCTGAAAGCGTTTAAAATAAGCATTTAAAATTTTTTACTTTGATAGTTGAGTTGAAATCAAAGTATGAATAATTCGATAAAATCTATGGTAATTTTCTTTTGCGTAATACATTTAGAGATTTTTTAATTTTAATGTTTTTATATCATGATGCATCACACTTTAAACATTGACTCCATGTTATGCATAAGACTTTATCCAGGTTCTAGTGTTAATTTTTAAATGATAATTTGGAATGATAAAATGGAGAATTAGATAAAGCAATTTAATTAATAAAAATGGCAGTGAAGAGAATTACTCCCGCATGTTATATATTACCTTTTTATGAATATTATATTGGCAATTTACATCTTTCTTCTCTTGCATTTCAATTTTTTATATTTTACTTTTTTTCTCAAGTATAGAATGTAAAATCTGAATGTAATTTAAGTAGCAAATAGGCTATTAAACTAGAATAAAATGAGTGTTGATTATTACTTTTACTAACATGTAAAAAAAAATTGAAAGCTAACAAAAGTAAATCAACTCTTCATGTTTACTTTTAAAAAGTAGTATATTCGGACTTAAAGGCATTAGTAAATATTTTAGCATCATTTGCTCACTTCAAATGATCTAGTTACCATAGCTTATTTTTTTAAGTCTTGGGTTATTCACTTTTTAGACTTGCAATATGCCACAAGAGTAATATTTTTTATAGGCTTAATATTTCTATAATAAACTAGTTTCAGTTTAGCCATACATATAGTATGTGGATGACAGGTACGTTATGTAGATTAGTGGCAATTAGAGGCAATTTTAAGTGTTTTTATTAACTTTGAATAAACAAATTTATAAGCTATAACATACTATAGATTTTCAGCTTTACCTTATTACTATTCTTGGGAAAAAGTTGCTTTGTTTCGACTCTTCATCTTGGCATTGCTGAATCTAAGAAAATGCATAACTTTATATATAAAAAAAAAAAAAAAATTTTAAGGCTAAAATATTTTAATTACTAAATGCCTCTAAGAAGCTACGAGAAAAAAAAAAAAAATTTAAATGCCTAATCTGACCCCTATTCTTTTTACTGATGAAGTGTTCGTAATAACAAATTCGATTGAATAGCCTTTTATAGGTAAAACTTGTAGCAAAAGAGAAATTTAATTTTAGTTAGCAGATGAATTTTCTTGGTAATCTTAATTTTTATATAGTTTGTAGTTAATATTACAAACTATATATGAGCATATAGGAATTTGAGTAAATTATTACTGTTCTGTTCAGGCAAAGAAATCCAGTTGAAGCATAGGGCCCCAGTGATAGCCATTCAGATCTTGGATGGTTTAGGCCACCCTCTGCCCGAGCCTTTTGAGGTTGAAAATAATAGAGCCAAGTCTCCTGATCTCAGTGGAAATCACAGAGTCATCATTTGTTCCGAAGAGCAGTTCAAGGTAATCAATTGCAATTCTTGGCAGTTTACATGTTGAAATTTTTTTTTTTTTTTATTAATTTGATATAAATTATGTGATCAGAAAGTGTGAAGAGATTTTTTAAGATGGGTTATAAGTTCAAAGATACACTTTCTGAATTTCGATCATATATTTTATATCAGTTTGTTTTTACTGAAACCACTCGTTATTGATGACAAATTTGAAATTTAAAATAAAGTATTGTATCATATCCCTTATTTGCATAATAAAGCCTCTAAAAACAGGTTATCAAGCTTTTGTTCCAGTATGTCATTTTTGCTGCTTGGGTAAGATTTGAAAAAAATGTTTTCTTTTATATGCTTCAAACTATATCTCTAAACTTGACCCTGCATTATAAAAGAAATATAAACGTTTAATCTAGATTAATATTGCAATAATTAAATGAATAAATTTGATTAACTAAATTTTATAATTGTAAACTTCTTACGTTAAAATATAAATTTTATCACAGCATTTATTAAATCTTTTGGTTCTATTATAGTTATCAGTGCAGTGAATGATAATTATATATATTCCCCATAGGTATTTACTCTACCTAGCCTTAAACCATTCTGTAAATTCAAGCTTACTGCTAGCGAAGGAGCTAGAGTTCGAAAAGTAGCAATGATTAAATTTGTCAGCAGCAGGGGTAAGTCTTGTTTCATTATTCAGTGAAAAGTTACAGTAATATTTAAACTTCATTCCAATATTTAATATTTTTAAAGTTGCTATTTAAAATTTCAGTATGCTTAAATTTTATGTATTGGCATTAAATATACCGAATACTTAAAATTTTTTGTTTGGTGAGTTCATAATAAATATTCGGTTTGTTGATGTAAAACAACCCTAACTCTTTAATTCTTATTTTTTTTAGTATTGTAGTATAAATTTATCCACTTTAACATTAAATTAAAAAATTCTGTTAGTAAAATACTAATCTGCAAAATTGTTTTTTTAGTAATTGCTATTAATGTTTTAAAATGTAACAACTACCATATTCTACCAACATTTAAATGTTTTAAATCATAGATGAAATAGGTAGATTAAGATTTTCATCTAACATGAACTAAATTTCTTTCTCACTTAAGCTAAATTTTCACATGTAACTAGATAGTAATTGTATAATAATTTTACAATATATCATAAATACATTTTTAATAGAAACTAGAATCTTAGATTTTTCTACTTAAAAATTATTTTTGTTACTCAAATCCCAATTGATGAATTAGAAACATCTTTAATTTTTAAAGAATACAATATACTCCCATTTCAATCCATCTCGGTCCTTTAAGGGTATTGTACCTATTTTGGATTATAATTTTAAAACATTGGAAATTTACCGAAGTTTAATCGAGTAAGGATGAAAATATGAATTTAATTTTAGATGAAAACTATAACGAAGACTGCATGACATGTTTGACAAATCAAGGTGAAATCAGCATATTTACTGTGCCAGACCTTAGGAGACAACAAACCCACAATTGTCTGAAACGGGAAGATATTAAGTAAGTCCATTATTTTTATAAACTACTCCTAATTTATTAGTCGCTCTCCTCAAAAGTGGGAATTAACAAATTTTCCAAACCTAATGCCTATATCAACAATCTAAATAAACATTAGATATGTTTGATGCTAGATAAGGCTACTGCATTTTAAAATGTCTCGTTGGTTTTAAATTAACTTGCAATTGTCCATAGTCTTGTGCTTCTTTATAAATTGGGTTGTTTTATGCGAGTGATTTAATGACTGAATATAGTATATATTTAAGAAAAATAATGAACTTCACTTTAAGTTCTCTTATTGATTTTCAAATATTTTATTAAGCATATAAAGTTTATAATTTTAAGGGAAGGTAAAGCAATTTGTATGGTATCTCTAAGTTTTAATAAAAAATAAAAAACTTCATTCTGAAATCTAAAATAGTCGAAATTCATCCTTTTCTAATTTTTAATGTGAACAGAAAAGAAATTCTATTATCCTTGTGTTAATGACTCATTCTGCTATTCTAAAAATTTTAATGTATTCTTTAAATTAACTTTTGAATAGTTCTTCCTGGCTTTTATTAGTTTTTAGAAATGGCGAGATTTTACTTACACTTTTTTTTTTTTCCTCTTTGCCTTCGAAATTCCTGTTTTTACTAGTTATATAGTGAAGCATTCTAATACTATTGGTGCAATGAGTGTTAATAGTGAATAATGTACTTGCATAATTTTAAACATGGCTGTTAAGATTTTGTTCTTTTAACTTTTTCTTTTTACTAAACATTTCATATATTTAGGATTATTTCAATTGGAACAGGAAAATATTTTTGTTAAAAATAAAAAATCTTTTATAATCATTAAATTGATAAATTTTTCTCAACTTCAAATTAATATAATATCTAATTTGGATTTTTTCTACAGTGGTATTTCTAGTGTGGTATTCACTAAAACAGGACAGGCCTTCTATCTTCATTCTCCCTGCGAATTCCAGCGTTTCACCCTCTCTACAAAAGATATACTGCAAACCAAGTGCAAAATTGAACTCCCCGAGGGAGCCCGCCCACCTCCACCTATCAGCGATACTGAAGAATCCACCGAGCAAACAGAGGAGGGGGAAGAAAAAAGTGCCGATAAAGAGGATCAGCCAGAAAAAGCAGTGGATGTTGTTGCTACTTTGGTAGAGAATCTGAAGTGAGTATTAAATTGAACTTCATTTTGTTTATTTTATACAATACTTTTTACTCGTAGAAGCCTAGTTACTCAGGATCATCTGAGATTTTTAATTTACTTTTGACAATCTTGTTTAATTTCTCTTCTTTAAATTATATTATTCGACCCCTTGTTTATCCTGTCTGTTCAGAAACAAATTATATTTAGTTAAGGCTATAAAAAAAATTCAATTTTAGAATTATAAACTAAAGGATTGAAAGCAAGACATGTTGATTCTTCATTTTGCTAATAAAAAAAATGCTTTCTTGATATGCGTTTGCATTTGTATTAACATTATGGATATAATTTTGGTGCTTGTGTTTGACTTGTAAACTTGCACTTTAATAAATTCTGCCCAAATCTTCATGAAATGTTATTAAAGTACAAGGATCAAGTCTTTGTTAAAAATTGCCATAAAATTTTATCAAACTTATTATTTCTACCTTATTAACTAGTTTTAAATAACGAGACTATCTGTATTGGTATGCTGGCAGGTTTGTAAATGATTTATCTAGAATAAGTGAAACCCTCTTTTCTCTCTTTGAAGTGTAAAAGATGAAAAGGCAGAATCAACAGAGAGCAAACCTGATGCCAATGCCTCCCAAGACGAGAGCAAGGGCGAGCTCGACATCACTGTTGACAGTGTCAAAGATCACATAAGGTTGCTATTTTTTATTTTTAAAAGTTCAGTTCCATTCAACCATTTCAAAAATCTGTCAATATAAAATGCCTTTAGTTTATTACCCTATAATATTGTATTGAGCAACTTTGATATTTCTAAACTATGGGCTGGAAATGTAGTGCATTTCTTCAATGTTAATCCATCCTAATTGAAAAGGAAACTTCTCATATCAGATGCAGATCAAAAACTTACTATCCTAAACTAAAACTGAATATCCTTAATATCTACTGAATTCTTTAAGTATGAAAAAAAGCATCACCAGCCAAGAATTCTTCATTTTAATACTTGCATTGATCAATTACAGCAATATTTCAACTATTAGGTCTGTTATAAAATGTTAATTGCAAGTTTATTTAAAAACATTTTTGTATTAAATTTAACTGTAGAAATTAGAACAGAAAATAGAAGGGGTCAACAAGCAGTATTTTCACTTATTAAGGAGGAAGGCTAAGAGCAGACAAGATAACTAGAACTAAACTAATACAAAACATGTATTTTGATAGTTTCTCTGTGCTAGATTTCCAAATTTGTCTAAATATATAATTTTATTGACTCATGATTCCTATTGTTATTTCAATAGCTAACTACAAACAAACAGTATGAAATTTGTGCAATTCTATGATTAAATAGAATACTAACTTAAATTTACGTAAACTGCTCTATAATTGATTAAAAACATTTAAGCCAATGAAATTTTAAAATATTGAGGCTAATAAATCTAATTAAACAAAAATTAAATTGTACTTCGAATTCTATTATTAACAAGAATCTTGTATTGCATTGAAAAACCTTTCCTCATTAAACATGGGAAATTAAGTTGGAATTCAGCATATAAATCACAATGAATGAGCTTGTAAAATTAGAAAAGCATTTAATATAATGGTCGATATGCTCTTGTATTACAAAGGTATATTGAACATTATATTTGCTTATAGATATTTGATTTTCTTAAAACACAGCATATTTAAGAAATTTCATTCTTCTAGCAATCTATGCACAGAAGGAGTAACCAGTGTCATAGAAAAAGCAGAGTCTTCTAAAGTGGTCCAGGAAACTGTTACCAAAGTGTCGTCTATGGTGGTTTCCACTAAAGAAACCATCATAAATGCTAAAGAATCGGTAATCAGCACTTCTGAAAATGCAAAAGAGACTGTCATAAATGCAACCGAAAATGCCAAGGAATCTTTCCTCAACGCAAGTGAGAATGCAAAGGGAATTTTCACCAGTGCTAAAAGTTCTGCTAAAGAGACTGTCATCAGCACAACAGAAAAATTACGGTCCGACAACGGCTGGTACGTACAAATTTTATTGAAATAATTTATTTTACCCAAGTTGCGTTTAATGATCATTAATTTACATTTTACAATATCTCCCATTAATCTTAAAAAAAATAGTTAAATTTTCATGATTTATAAATGAAATTTTATCCATTCATAAGCATTTAATTTCTTGTGTTAAAAGTATTCCTTATATAAAATTCAATTACTTGTGTATATTTATGAATGTAGTTTGGACATCTTAAGCTGGTAGTAGAAAATCTTTGAGTATGTTGTTTATATCGGGATTCCCAAATTTGTCATACTACCTTCTTTGTAAAGAAAAATTACTTAGATCTTTAGGAAGGAATATCATCATCTATAAGCAAACAAAAGATGAAGTTCAAATGTGCTTTAAATTTTATATGTATCGACCAATGTAAGTTGTCTGGTAATAGTTTAATTTGGAATTTAAAAGTAAGAATATTGTTAAAAAGGATTTTGATAACAGATGAACCTGCTGCCTTTTCTTCAAAGAATGAATTCCTGGCTCTATTTTTATCAGTAGTATTCTTAAAATGCTGCAAATCACTATTTGTTGCCCGATTTTCTTTTTTCTTAATCACGTGCACTGAACCATATCTTACTCAATATAAAGAAGGAAATTCTAATGTTGAAAATACCCGAGGCTACCATTACCCTCCAAGGGCAGTATCACTTACTTTGGGAACCAGTAGTTTAATGAGTATCCTTATGCATTTAGAGTTTATATATCAATAAACATAAAATTTTATTTGTATACAATTGCATGGCTTTTATTTGGTAAATATTCTCTTTAATTTTTATTTAGATAGTTAAAATACTATGAATCTTTCAATGCTGTTTTTAGAATAAAAGCTTAATGTGTTTTCTTGTGTTGCATGTTAGTTCTAATGTTGCTCATGTAATTTCCACAAATTCTGTATCTTTTAATTTAGTTGCTTTACTGATAGTAAAAATTCAAGGACTTTTAACCTTTCTAGTAAATTTAAAATATAAGACTTGATATTTTATCTTTATAGATAAAAATTCAATGGCATCTGAATTTCTTTTATATAGTTAGCAATTTTATAAAGAAAAGAATTTAAGAATTGCAATATGCAAGTTCAGAGTTTTAAATCCCTTTAAACAGTGATATTTAAACATATCCTCCTATTTCGAGGAAAAATTTCGTGCTCACTAAATCATAGTGATTTTCTTTAGTGTATTCCACTTATTTTTCACCATATAATTTGTATATTTTTGCTATTGTTTAAAAACTACCTAGATACAACAAAGTAAATTTTAATTAAAATATAAATAGTAAATATTTATTATTTTTTAAACAATTTTATATCATCAGATTTGCTTGTTTTCTAGAAATTTTAATTTCAAATATAATCGGAAATTTCTTTATTATTAAAAATGTTGATTTAATAATGGCAAAAAGCAAATAAAACCCATATTATAGGAAAATGGGAGATTTTTTTGCTAACTCAAAATTTTTTGTATTTCCGAATTTTTTATCTGTTACGCCTTTTGTTTGCTAAGGTGAAGTAATTTTCTGCATGACATAAGTTATATCCTTCAGTTTAAAAACCACTGTTTTAAGTAATTTAAACTCTGATAATTGTTGTATTGATGTTAATGTCCTTGAATTGAATGTTACATGTCTTGCTGAGTGATTTGTAGTTGTGTGGTTATGGGCATGTTTGTAGTGTGTAGTGAACTTTTGTTCAATGGTGTTTCTCAGCATGCAGTGTGGTGAAGGGAGAGCTGATATCCGGTGGTCAAGTGGGCGAACAGATGCTCAATGGCATCTCCTTAACAGCACTCGGCAAGTCTCCAAAGTCTGCAGCCACCAAGGTCAGAATTAAGTGTATTAGGTTTCTGAAGGTCTTGCTGAAAGTTAAATTAAAAAGCAGCAATTTAAAAAAATATTTTTTTTTTGTTTTAAACAAAAGGTTCTTGACAATAATTAACTTTAATGATTCCTATAATTTTAAAAAAGTCTTATAAAAGCATAGCTGCTCACATCCATTAAAATAAGTATGAATTTCTTTTGAAATAAGTTGTAACAATGTAGAAAATTTTATTAAAATGATATGCGATTAAATATTAATTTATTAATCTCGATAAAATTGAATTGTTTTCGATGAAATAAATTTTTAAAGAAAATGCTGGTTAATTTGAAAGAATTAAGTATTGATTATTAAAAAATGTAAACTAGATGTAAATAAAGACAGTATATGAATTGAAGAGATTGAATTTTTAGAAAAATTAAACCTAACACTTAAATTTCAGCTAGCTTTGTGGAGAGAAAAAATAACAAGCATGGACTTTATGTGTACTTATTCTCTGTGAAAGACCTTGTAAATTATATTTGCTTGTAACTTAATATTGGGATTCTGCTAACAAATTGCATGCTTTTCATTTGTTGCTGCTTTTATTAAGTTAAAGCATACCATAATGCTTAATGGAAATTTTTTTGCAAGCCTTCTTGCCTCTTACATTGATCTGACCTTAATCCTCCTTTGCATACTGATGACATAATATTTAACAAATGTGTTTAAAATTGGTTGTAATAATTTCTTAAATTTATGAAAGGTCCTTTCATAACATCTTCCTTGAACTTGCGATGTTTTTCTTAGCTTTGTAACTTGCTTTTTATTACTCATGTCTGAACTAAATAATACTGTTCGCTTTATGCAAGTATCAAAATTGAATTTTTAATTTCATTAATTAGAATCAGAGGATGAGATTTAAAATTAAGAAACATTTTTTTATATATAATTGAGAAACTTTACTTCAGCTTTAAAATAGACAAATCCTATTTTCATTTTTGGTAGCTTTGTCACTGTATTTCTCTATGAAATTTCTATATTATTTATATTTTTATTTTAATCTTTCCTTTAAGGACATAATTTTAAGTGAGTAATAGTATATAATATTCAAAATGTTTTTATATTCTTTAAATATTTCTTAGATTTAAAATTTGTTGATTTGTATTGCAATTTGTTTTAACAAATCATGTAAAATTGACTTGCATCATTAAGAATAACTAAAATTATAATGGTTGTAAATAAATATAGTAAAAGTGAATTCTGTTTCTTAAATATTTTCTCCCTTATAGCAATGCTTTATTTTGTAACTTAACTGTATTTTATTAAAATCTTCAGTCTAAATAATCGATATCGAAACTTTCATAAAAATGTTACTCATTTGAATAGTATTGGAGAGTGGCTGAGAAGTTTCTTGTTAAAAAGAAATGCATTAAAAGTACAAAAGATCTTTTATACCTTTTTGTAGTTATAAAGGATAAAATGTAAACTGGAATGCAAGTTTTATATCAACTGAATAAAAAAAAAAAAAAATCAGTAGCCTGAATTTCGTATAACAAGTTCTGCAGACAGTCTATAATGTAGAATAATCATAATTGTTTTGCATGATGTTAAGCTCTAAATCAATTGCCAGGTTGACTTCTATACATTTTGATTAATGGAACATAATCCGTACAGATTTTGGAAATATCTAGAACATAAACCATATACAGTGACCTCTCTTTAATTCCACATTAGATAAATTGGCACATTCTATAATATGACACCGATTGAACCTTTGGTTTTTTATGTATGGTTTCCTTTTGGTTGTATGGCTTTGACCAGGGATGGACAAACTCCAGTTCGACGGAAGGTTCTATCGGCCGCGGATAGAATTTTAATTTGCTGGTCCGAGGCAAATTAAAAGAAATTTATATATTATATATCTATCTCCTTTTCTATTTTGATTATATATTCTTTTTTTTTCAAAGGACTGATGTTTTTTTTTCTCTATTTTTGTTCTACAAAACATAAATAGACAAAAATAGCAAGCGCAGACAGCTCTCAATTGGTAAAGTGTTAAAAGCGGAAGTTCTTTGTTGTAGATCGGCGCCGACAAGCGTTATCTCTTTCTCGGGGTGCAGACGTATGGGAATCCATTATAGGTGAATTAGATCTCGCATGTGGCAGACCGCATTTTAAGCTCCAGCCAGTGGCTTTTTCTTTTGCCGCGAATTCTAATATTATGGATTGCAACATTTCCTGAGGTTAAATTTAATACCCCCAGTAAATGAAAAGAATAAGAATTATGAAGATGGCTTTAAAAAATTGCATTTTGAGTTTGAAAGCAGATTTCAAGATTGCAGTGCCATTCAAACAGAATTGGATATTTTTACCATGCACTTCAATGTAAATTATGAAGTAGTGAAGTCAGATTTGCAGATTGTTAGATTGCCACTCAATTAATTCAATCTAAAGCAGTTGTTTCTAAATATGCCAAAGTTAGTTTCACAAATCGTTATTGAAAGCAAGTTTTCCAAATTTAATATCTCACTTCCAGAAAATCATCAGTGCTGTGTTTGCTTCATCTTATATATGGGAACAAGTGTTTTCAACGATGAACCTTGGAAAGGACTATTTCAGAAGTAGACTGACAGATGAGCATTTAGCCTCGTTCCTTAGATTCGGTACATCTCGCTTCGAACCTCGCTATAAGGAACTTTTAAAAATGAAATCGCAATTTCATTCATCTCATTAACATATTTAAATTGTAATACGTGTATATTGTTTTAAAAATTTTAGAAATTTATCTTGGCCCACCAATTTTTTTCTTTCGATTTTTGTCCTGCGAACGGAAAAAAGTTTGCCCATCCCTGGCTTTGAGTCGGATGGGGACACAATACTGCTCGCATTTCTGTCCAATGTTTATTGTAACTGCCAGTTTTGGTTTCAATACAGTATTTATAGTTTAATGTGTCAATCATTAAAATTTTTATCTACAGTGCTTTATCTTTAAAACTGTATTGATGCTCAATAAACCAACACTGCTGTGGACCCGAACATAAAATTAGAAGGGTTACTGCATAATAAATCTTTTGTACTTTTATTTTTATTAAATTTTAGTTTTGATGGAATCAATACTTTACTTCTAACCATTTCTTTTTCAGAATAAAGCTCCAACAGCGATCCTCGAAGAATTTAATCATGATGAAGATGGGGCTTAGGTGTGCTCGATTCATTACGATGTGCATAAAACTCATATTTTTCAAACCTGCAGTTATTTACGTCCAAATCGGCCATGCTTTTTTTTTTGTCATGGTTGTCTCCATTGTATGAACTGAAACTCCATGCTGTGCTCAAAATAAGGGAATCTAATTGTGATAACTTCCGGGATCCGTGGATTTATATATTTTTATATCTAGTTCATAGAGTGCTTAAAGACAGGGGTGATTGTCATTTTCTATTGTAATGTATAAAACGAGATTTTTTACACAATTTTAATCAGTATTTAAATTTTATTCTTAGCAGCTGGTAAAGGGGAGAAATTAATGTTGCAAATATTTTCTGCAAATCCACAGCGATTCAGAAATTTGATTTGCTGTTTCTCAATCGCCCCTGTTTGTAAGTGGTCAGAGTAGTTTTTCCAAACTGCCCACTGTACCAGTGTTTATAATTTATGATCATTTAGCAGCTATTATGATTCTTTTTAAGTGTTCTTTCTCTTTAACTTAAGATGTTTCGATTTTAACTATACACTGTACTTTTATAATTCAACTGTTTTTTTGGCAGCATTTATGCATTTTTTTTTTGTAGATTTCCAAGTTTTTCTTATCGACCATGTATTGTGAAGTATTTTGCCACTGGTGGTGGGGTTGCCAGTGCAGTGAACATTGTTTCTACTTTTTTAAATTGCAAAATGTCGTAAATTCATCTGTTCTTAATTGTTTGTGTTTTAAACTGGCTAATAAAGTTTATCTGTTTCATAGTTTTGATGTCTTGGTTAACTGTCATTTGATTCTTTTATTATAAATTTTTTTTTTAAATGTAGAAATTACCTTCAGAAATTTTTGTGAAGTATTTTGTAAATTTTCCCACCTGCTCAAGAAAATATTTAACTAAAAATTACAAAATAAAAAAAAAAAAAAAAAATTAAATATGAAGTCAATTTTATAACCATGCTCAATGAGCTGCCAAAAGCATTTGCCTGTGAATACATACTACTCTTTTGTAAGAAGTTTTAAGCATCGGGTTTTTTCCCCACAATTTTGCAGCAACTTGCAAGAGGCTTACAACACTAATATCACCAATCTTAAACATCTTATGAAAAAAACAATTGTAATAATAACAGAATTTTGGAAACATTTAAAAAAATTTAAAACATGCGTGTATTAATCCAGTTTAGTAAAATTTTTATATTATAGATGTTGAAAACATCAGTTTTTTTTTGTATATATTAGGAGTGTTAACTGAAAATTAACTTCAAATAACAAACAATAGTTATAACAAACATCACTACAACATGTTGTCCTAAAAAATAAGGTTCTTTAATGGAAATTTTGAGTTTACTAACCATATTAACTGCTTGACTGAACTCTTTTCATTTGCCTGGAATCGCCTCCATTGACACCACTATAGTAATTACTTGAATAAATAAGGGTGTTTTTTATGTTTATATTGGGGATGCAGATATAACTTGAACTAAGTGTTCAACTGATTTAATTTGAACACTTTTTATAAAATGTACTAATTAAAAATCTGTAGCTTAATATTCATCATTTAGTAGGTGAATGCTTAATTTAAGAAAGAATCTTGACTCAAGACATTTTTTGCCTATGCAAGTTAAAAATAACTCAATACTGAAACTCCAAGTGAAAACTTTTAATAGTTCTTAATTTAAAGTTCATTAAAAGGACAAAAATATTAAGGTTGGACTGTTTATTACATGGCCTAAGGGATAAAATCGGCAACATTGATATGTCAATAGCTAGTTCTGTTGTAAAATTGATAATTACAAATTTAATATCTTGGATGTGAAATTTCTTGACTGTTTGTCAATACCTGGCATATCACCAACACAGGAGTGAATAGCGGCTGTGATATGGTAAATTTGTCTTGCATCATGATTTGTATAGGGAAAAAAATTATTAGGGTTCAATCTGAAGTACCTTTACTTGGTATTCCATAACTCTTAATTTCATACCATACACACATGAAGAGTATTGCCTGGACATATGTCCTGAAATTCCTAAAAAATAAACGTACCGAAATGTCCTAAAATTCAATATTCATTCTGAAATTTCTTAAATGTTTTTTGAAATATTTTTTAATAACCAGAACACAAGGATTTGCTTGATTTTATTCACGACTGCAAATACTGAACAACTTTAATGGATCTTGGAAGTGGTGGTCCAGACTTGGAAGAAAGAGCACAACTCTTTAAAATGTTCAATTTCATGAGCCTTTTTACTTCATTTCATTATTCATCAGTAAAATTCACTTGGCTTTCGACTACAACTTGTACACTTTTGGAGCTATAACGTGTTTGTGAGTTGCATCTCATTTTAACATAATGGTTTTGGGGGCTATAGCATGTTTTTGTGTTGTATCTCATTTTAACATAAATGGTTGGTTTTTCCTTAGTTTTTACTAAAAATAAATTAAGTTTAAAAAAATTAAACACGCTTTAGAGTTAATCAAACTAAAAATAATTGTTAAGAATAAAATGAATGTCGCCGTTCTAAAAGCGTGGGGTGCTCGATATCAATCATTATAATTTTTCACTAGTTTCATTCCAAAATGCAGAGTTAGTTTAAAAATGTCATACAAAGCACTTCACTCTTTTAGAACAGTGACATTCATTTTCTCGTCAGTCATTTTATTATGTTAACAAACTATTTGTGTTTTTTAAAGTAAAAAATAAAAACATGCGTTTAGAGTTAATCAAACTATAATATTTAAATGAGGTCCCGGTACGGATGACTGGTTCTTACAATAATTGTGAGTAAAACAGAGGCTAAGTGCGAATATGCTGAGCCAGCCAGGATTCGAACACGGAATCTCCGATACGTAGACAGGCGTGTTGTCCCACGTAGGTTTGAATGTCTTTACTGAATACTTTCATTCTACATGGGTTAAATTGCTCTTCATAAGTTAAAATAAAATCGCTCATCCTGGCGATCCTAATCGTGATGAGATAATAAACTTATCAAGGACTGATGACACTAAAATATTTTGATAAGTCTACAACGTTTAAATTAAACCTGATCGCTTAAAATGGGCGAAATCGAGCCCAAAGAGTCAGTTGCATACAAGTGAAACTAATGAAAGCATATTAAAAAGGCCACAGAAGTTATGATTGTCTACTATATTAGGTTACCATCTCTGTAATCGTGAATATACAAATTGGCGAAGTCAACAAGGGTGGCTTTAAATTTTAACATCCTAGTACAACATGCCATATTGTAACTTGTTTGAATGGAATAGATTCAAGATGACTACATTGGTTTTTACACAGGTTTCTAAACTATAACCCAATGGTTCCCTCCCTGCCTCTGGAGATTGACAAATTTTCTTGACTATTCTACTATGACTCTTGTTCTTTAACTAACTAAATTATTTATTTTGACTACTACTCACAGCAATGAATGAAAACAATCGAATTAGAAACCTTTGTACGGATTTAAAAAAATGAAGATTTTAAAGAAATATTGCTTTTGAGTTAAAATTTAATAAAAACAAACCAAATAAACATCTGTAAAAAAATGAAGAATAATGAGTAGATCCATGAGAAATATACTTTTGCAAGGTTTTTATATCTTCAGCTCATTAATTTGAATTGAACACTTAAGTCTGATCGTAAAATTTTATAACTGACCAATAGATTATACCATATGCTTGCAAATCATCTTTCAATACTAGATATACATACAGATTTGAAGTAAATTTTAAAATTTAAAGTTAAAAAAAAAAAAATAAAATTGACATAACATTCAAATACTTTATTCTCATATATATAGATATATATTTGAAATGGAATGCTACAGAATTTTGGTGTTTCAATGCCACTGACTACCATCACAATATACATGCATTCATTTAACATACAGATAATTTCGTAGCATTATTCACACAGAGCACACTTGCATGCAACATTTCAAACAGTGCTATTTAAGAAGAATAAACAAGAAAAATTTCAAAAGTCCCAACAAACTATGAAAGATATATATGTAAAAAAAATTATTAAATTAATACATCTTCCTTCAGCTAGATGAACAGCAAAGCATGTTGATCTGAATTCTCTTCACTGCTCTTTTTTGTCACTGTCGGGAGTGTACGGAGGAGGTGGTCCTTGCTGGAAAATAGAAATCGACACACAACAAAAATTTATTATTTTGACTTTAAAAGATATTTTTTTTTAATTGCAGAATAAATGAAAAAACAAGTTGCGAGAAAATAACAATCAATGTTAATGATATAAACAATTTTTAACTTTCAAATGTATATTTTAGGAATAAAATAAAATAAATTTTTTTGTAATTTATAATCTTCATAAGATAAAATTCATCAACATCACAGTTAATTTCACTTGTGTTGATAAATAATATTTGTGTCTTCATCCTAGATCTCTTTTATCAATTTGAACATAATAGTGTAAAACACAGTCATATTTGCCTATATCTACAAAAATAGTTCTTTTTTACCATATATAATATTTATTAATATAAGAAAAATATTAATATTATAACATAATACATAACAAAATATTAATATTTTTGTTTGTTTATTTTCATAAAATAAACAAAACTTGAATATTTTGAGCAAAAGAATGATCAGGTGATGGCTTTTTAGGAAGAGTATTTACTGAATAATTTTTGAAGAAAGAAGTCCACAAATAGTTTACATATATTGATTATAGGCTATTGCAAAGATTTTATTTAGTTATTGAATGAGATTTTGTTTCGATGTATTATAGAATTCAAATATTTTATTATTATTTATATAAAATATTAGTAAAAATTTTATTCTTAATATCTTAAGGTCTCAACTTCTCGACCAGGTAGGAAATGCAGCAACATATGAAAACAGAGAACCAACACTTACGTTCATTTGACCATTCATATAGTGCTGTTGTTGTTGATAAAGCATCTGAGAGTGATAAGGATCCTGGTACATATTATAAACAGGTGGTGGCATTCCCGACTTGGAATCTATTGAAAAAAACAAAGTGAAAGTTAAGGCATTCAATGCAATATTTCTTGAGTGGAAAAACTTGAGATTTTTTTGTGATGATGAGCTTTATGTAAAAAAAAAAAAAAAAATAAGAACAGTGACTATATTAACAAAAATAATATAATAAATTCTTCCAATTTGATAATTTATATTCAATAAACTATTCATCTATGTAACAGCTTACTAATTTTTACTACTCTATGAATTAAAAAAAGGTTTGGTAAATTGGGGGTACACCAGAGGAAAAATGAAAAATAATGAGTAAAATTTAAATTAGTTTGACAATTAAGAAAATTCTGCAATGAAATTTTATTACAAAATACCCAACACATCAGTTTTATTAAGCTTTATTCTTTGAAATAGACTTTTCTATCACAAAAATATTACAGTTCTCACTGATATGCTTTATTTATAGTATTATCTAAATAGTCCTCTAAAATATCTAAATTATTCATATTCTATATACAAATTAAGCGACATAACTAAAAATAATTAAAGAATAAAGTTTTTGTCATGAAAGAAAAATTTTTTTATCAATCTAATTTTCTATAAAAATTATACTAGCAACCTTAACATAGGGCAAAAAATCGACATTTATGGATAATTTCAAACTATGCAATTTTTTTTTGAGATTTAAAATTAATGCTACCGAATAATAAACTAAAATAAATTTGTAAGAAAATCCTGATATTTTTTTAATTATGTAAAAATTATCAAAATCGGTAGATGGCAGTGTGGAAAAAGGTATGAAGTCATCTACTGATATCATCATCTGAAAGAATAAATTGAAAAACATTTACCCTGATTTTAAAAACACATGTTTTGTGGATAAAGAAGTGTTTTACTCTTGTGTTTTTTAATACCAAATAGCACTTATCAGAAACTGAACAAGTCAAAATAATAGGTTTTAAAGGTGCAGTTTACAGGGGTGCTAAAAACAACTGTCTTTTAAACTGTGTAACTATACAGAAAATAATGAACAAGAAGGCTACAGATAATTTCTTGGAGGCAAGAAAGGCAGATACAGAGGTTTGCCTGCAAGCAAAAACTGTCTTCCTCAGAAATTAAAAATGAGATGCATTTGCATTGAACCAGCAGCACAATAAGAAATGCACTTCATAGAAATTCTAATATTATTTACAAGAAGATTACAGGAAAACCACCACATTTTTAAGCTGGATAATGATTCACTTTTATTTTTGCCTAGACACATTTAACAACTGGCATCAATTGGAATGATGTGATGTTTTCGGATGAAAAAAGTTTAATTTCGATGAACCAGACAAACCTCAATTTACAAATTTAAAATTTATTTTTTACACAAAATTATGTTTTACTGGTATGATCTCCATAAAGAATAGCATTTTATTTCAAAATGCCAATTCAGAGGAGGATCTGTCATGGTTTGGGCTGCATTTTCAATTGTTGTCGAAAATGAAATGAATTCTGTGTTATATCATTACATGCTGGCATCTTGTTGCCCTTTGCTCTTACAATTACATCAAGAGATTGGATATTTTAACAAAACAATGCATTTTATAATCTATAAAATCCTGGATGAAGGCAAACAACCTCTTCAATTGACATCTCATAGTCCCAATCTGAATCCAAAGAAATTTCTTTTTTTGAAGCATTTTGGCTTGAGATGTTTACAAGAAAGTGCAACAGTACAATAGCAAATCTGATCTAAAAACCATAGTTATAAATTGCTAAAAAGCAACACTGACCTATACATCTTCCAAGCTCTGCCTGGTTCTATGAACCGACAATTAATAAATAAAAAAATAGAAAAAAGAGGCTTCCACATCATTCACTAAAGAACAAATCATATTGATTCCATGCTTTTTTTTAAACTTCAACTGTAAGGTAATTTCTCTAAAATCTCATAGAATTTTATATAATGTAACTAAACCTAAATGTGATTTTATTTCAATTTTTTTATAACATAACTTATCCTTATATTTCATAAAAATGTAATACATATTTCTAATCTCATATATATTTTTGTAACAATATACTGCTTTCCACAGCTGTAGTAAATGGTCAAAAACCCATTAAATCGTTTTTACCACATTGATATTCAAAGCAAGGTAAGGCAGAGCAGTAAAAAAAAAAAAATATATTTTACTTGTATCAATGACATTAATATAAAATTTCATAAAACACAGTCAATTTCTTAGTCAATTTTCAATTTATATATTTGATACAATACGTCAGTTATACTTTTGACACTTTTTTTCCTTTAGTGAGAAAGCTTGATTTTTTAAATAAATCTTACGGTTCTGATTTACATTCCTCTAAACCTCTTTTTTGTACATTTGAGTAACTACAATATCAAAAATATCGATATTTTAACACACCTCATTTATTTACAGTTATCATATAATTTATGAAACATAATTATTATCTTGACATTCTTCAACTAAAAACATATCTTTATATTCTGTTTAAATAAATTTGAAAGTAGTTATTTACAAATATTTTTACAATAGGATTGATAATATTTAGATCAAATGATATATTTAGTGAATAAATAAGTTATTTTATGAATAACTTTACTATAATATATTTTATGCACTATTTTAAATTCTAATTAAGTAAGTGGAGAGTAATTCATACCTGTTGTAGGTGGTTGTTGTGCCATGCCATTATACTGGGCAGATGCACCTGGTGGATAGTGGGGTACACTGTCATAAGCAGGAGGTGCAGATGCAGTAGCACCACCAGGTACATTGAATCCCATGGGTGGGGGATTTGTGCCATAGCCTGTAACTCCATTGGGACCTGCCTGAGGATAGGCTTGAGATCCCGGTGGATGAGCATATGGGGGAGGATAGATTCCAGGATAGGGTGGAGGCATGTTCGTCATGTACACACTGTTGGCTGGAATATATAAATTTTTTTTTTAACATTCATTATATGCAAAGTTTGTTAAAAAAAATTAAAAAGCTTATTCTACATTCAGCGAAGACTAAAAGTAAATATAGTATGATGAATAATAATGTTAAAAAATCAGCGATTTGAATGGCATGAATTACTTCTGATGAAATCGAAGAAGTTGTATTATATACAATTGAAATGATTTATAAGCTTAAAATTTTGATGCAACACTTAAAAAATGATTAATTCAATAGTTGTTTCTGATGTAAGAAGTCAGTTCAAGTTTTACTATGAACAGTAATTTTGTATAAAATTTTTAATATCTTCTTTGTTTTTCAATTTTTTTTATAAATTAGTTTCATGCAATTTTACTTTTGGAAATAACTGATATATACATAAAGTTTACGAAAAGAAAATTAAAAGTCCTCATTAGACAATATATTTTTTTAATCCATTGATTAATAATTGATTTAATCCATACACACACACACACATAAGAAAAATAAAATAAAAAGATGCTCTTTTCTTCTTAAGTTACTAAAAATAAAAACTTAGTTCTGGTGTTTACTTAAGAAGAAATAACTTTTTTCCTACATAAAGATATAAATTTTCTTATAAATACGAACATATAAAAGTCTGCTTTTAAGAAATTGATAATTTTAAAAACTTATATAATCCATTAAATTTGATTTGTTACGAAAAACGTTTCTTAATAATTTAAACATAATATTCAAAATGATCAATTATCAATCAAAGTTTTTAAAACTTCTGAAAAATAAAAGCTCACAATGGTAAGAATCATTAAAAATATCTGAATTTCATGTTAAAATAGTTATGAAAATACATGTGAAAGCTGATAAAGGGAGTTAAGAATAAATCAAGTCACCAGTAAGCAATTGCTCAACGGAACAGAATCAGCGAAAGAAACTTACCAGGAGGAGCATCGGGGAACACATGGGTTGGAGGCACAAATCCATTGATTCCTCCAGTGGGAGGTGTGTAAGCTGGAGGAGGTGCTGGGTAGTAGGGACCTGTTTGAGGCATGTAGGGAGGTGGTTGTGGAGGCATATGCTGATTGGCTGCAATCAAGATAAATTAGTATAAAAAATATTTTAGTTTCTTATAGTCATATACAAATTCATAAAATTTCTTAAAATTCAAAACAAAATGATATATTTTAAAATGAGTTTTCAAGCGTATACATACATATTTTTATTATAAAGTAACATATACATTTTATTTTTTTGATATATCGACATTCAACTTAGAAATTCAAAAATCATGCAATTATCTGTTTAATCAACCAAAATTTAATATGTATATATAAACCCACAAGATCATCAGGATAGATCATTTTATCCATTTTTCTTAAGAGATTCAAATCTTAGCAATTTTCTGAAAAGGTTAACGTGTCTTTACAAACTTTATGCAAAATATTTAGTTTTTCGAATTATATGTGTGATATTTACTTAAAATTCATAAAATCTTTTACAATTCAAAGTATTTAAAATATTATGAATCGTATCTTTTATAAATAGTATGTAGTTAATAGTACATATATATATTTCATTATTCATATTTAATTTTCAAAGAATAATTCAGCTAATGCATGCTACATTTAATAATTAAGAAATACAAATTTTAATTTGATATTTATTGAACAATTATGGTCTCATATGCTTTCAGGTGGGTCGATCAAATTAAATTGAACTATCAAACAATTAAATTATATTATCAAGTATAAACTGAACAAATAGTTTTAACAAATGCTATGTTTATAAAACAATCATGAATAATATTAGCATTCATACCCATTTGAGCAGCCCTCACCATAGCTTGACCAAATTCAATTGCACCACCAGAAAAGAATTTCAATTTAAAAACTGCTTTACCAGACCAACCTCCTATATGAATAAATAAAACATAAAAAAAAATTACATTGATTTAAATAAACTTTTTGAAAATTATTTTTTTTACAAAAAAGTAAGGAAAGTTTTAATAAAAAATGAAGAAAATTCAAACATAATTTTCCTCTTAATAAATTCCTTTTTTCAATTATCATGATCTCCTGCTTATAAATCATAAATTATATGCTTAAAAAATTTTGGGATGCAAAATCTATATCGCTGCATACAACGTCTGTACATTTCCTGTCCAGCAGTTTCTTAAAAAAATGCTTCTATAAAATCACCACTTTGAATGCTTTTTTAAACCAAAAATTGATAAAACTTTGTGTGACAGTAAAATAAAAATCGATTTTTCAAATTGTCACTTAGAATGCTTTTATTTAATCAAAAATTGACAAAATTTAATGTAAGTGAAAAATAATCTCTTACATATAAATAAACAGTTGTGGAGAATGGATGAGAGTCGAATTATCATATATTGATATGTGCTAGTAAATGAAAAAGACCTTGAATGAAGTTAGTAACAATTAAAAGTTTTACAGAAGGACAAATTTAGATCTGATTGTAAAGCTGATCAAGATTTTAATCTCTCTAACAAAGACAAAGGTTACAAATTAGAAGAAAAATGTCATACATTTCCTTATCACCATTTCTTAAATGGATATATTTTTTCTATTTTCCACTTTTCAAAAATTTATAAAAATTTTTTTTTTTACAAATATAATTGTAAAAAAACCCAACCAAACTCTCATTAAAACTGAAGATCATTATGCTTTTATGTAATGGTTATAATAGACGAAATTGATTGTATGCTGTTCATCAAAAATTGGCAAGAGTTGCTTGAGAACTTTTTATTTTCAAGAACACAAGAACTTTTATTTTCTCACATCAAATAAGCTTACAGGTTGTATGGAACTATGACTTATAGGCAGGAAATTATGGTAACATTTTATTTCATCTTTGATACACAACTCAATTTGGATAAAACTCGATACAATTTTTATTTACAGTTGTAGTTTATAATATAGAAACTATTTAATAAAATGTTTATACAAACATATTAGTGAAAATACTAATTATAATTTTTTTTTATTCAATATACTTTAATTCTCGAAACAACTCGTAATAAGTTAATGAAACAAATTCTTTATAAAAAGTACATTAGCTATAAATTATATTTAGAATCAGATTCTCCTTACTCTACCCAATAGGAGAATTTTTTTTTCATCCAAAGAAGACACTAGACATCTTATAGTGATGCTTCACTTTGATTTTAAACGGAACAATTTCAGTTCCTTAACTCAACAGGTTATCCATGTGAAAGAAACAAATCCGATTCTTACCTCCAGGTTGTGCAAGTACATTTCCTTTAATATAATTAGCACCAAAAATTGGCTGCTCCAATTCAACTCCAGTCATGCTGAAGAAAGGAAAGCTGAATGACTGCAAACTATCCTTTTCTGATTTATTGATGAATATCATCTGAAATGAAAAATGATACAGATTTTTATATATATTTTAATAACTGGACATTTTCATAGATACCATCTTTAAGTCATAAAAAATATGCTATGCAATAAATGGGATAGCAATACACTCATATAGTTGTTGACGAATGAAAGAAAAAAAGGTGAATAATTACAAAAAATTCAATTGAAAAATTGAATGAATTGATACTTATACTCCAAAGTTTATAATAGCAATTAACAATTGGGATAATAATTTTTTCTTTTCTCGATTGCTTAAAATAAGAATTTATCTTATGATTGAAAAACCAATTAAAAATCTCCATTAAAAGCCTCCATCAATTGTCAAAAATCACCATAACAGTTTTAATATATTCCAGATGATTTTTGGTACTTATGTATTAACGGTACCTTGGCGCCAGACTTGGCGTTTAAGTGTCGCCAATGTAACAGCTACAGATTTGCGGTTTTTAGTGGCGCCAATATAACTTGCTGCAGATTTGCTGAGTTTTGATGCCATTTTGTAGTCCTTCTGATAAAATTATTGAAAACATTGTAAATGGTAGCACAATTTATTCTGACAGTTGGAAAAGGTTTTACCAAACCAATAGAATAGAAATAGAAGGCTTCCTGCATGCTAAAGTTAATCATAAATACAATTTTATTGATCCTGATACAGGAGTTCATACACACAAACAGTTGAGAGAATGTGGGGCAGTGCAAAAATGGAGAAACAAGAGACATAGGGGGACAGCGAGACATCATTTGGAATCTTATTTATCAGAATTCATATGGCGACAGCATCGAGAGAAAAAAAGAGACTGTTTTGAATCCATGTTAAACTCTATATCGGCCTGTTTTCCACTGAAATCCATTTTTGACTACTTTTGTGTTTAAATGAAGTGTTTTATATATTTTATTATTTGGAATAAAAATATTTTGAAAGCGTTTTGATTTTAAATGAAGTGTTTCATATATATTTTATTATTTGGAACAAAAATTTTAAGTGTAGATTGACGGCACTTAAAAAACAGCCAAATCTGTAGCTGCGGTTGGCGCGTTTGCACTTTATTGGCGCAACTGTCGCCAAGGTACCATTAATACGCAAGTACCGATCTTTTACTAATTCAGAAAGTATAGCAGTTTATTTTGAAAATGTAACACTTTTCTAAACAGGAAAATCATTTCTATAATGTTAAAAGTCTGAGCATTTTTTTTTTCACATGAAAAATATATTCTACATATTTCACTAAAAGTATATAAAAATTTTTCTTACTCTGTGAGTTGTCAAATAAATTCTTCCCTTCTTAGTACCACCAAATTCTTTTGCATCGCCACCTTCAATACACATTTCAACTCCATCGCAATACAGGAGGATGCTTTTAAGAAAAAGCATTTTAATATAAGCATTAAAATTTTTATTATTTTAAACATAAAAAACTTGAGAAACTTTATATGTACTTTTACTCTCTCTGCCAAGATAATATAATAAGGGCATAACACATTATCTGAATAAAATCATGCTATCTTTTAAAAATTTTGCTAATTCATAAAGATTAAGTACTGAATCATTTTCAAAAAAATATTATTAGAATAATCAACTCATTCATGGGCAAAAATTTTTTTATCAATAGTTCAGACTTATAAATAAAATAATAGTACTGCTTTTTGAAATTTAAGAAAGAGCTGGTTTTCAAATTTTTAAACTTCTGACATAAAATGGGAAAAACTGTTCCCTATCTTTTTATTTCAAATTAAATTTATTTTCTTAAATGTACATGATGCCAAATTATCACTGAGAATTTAATAATTGTAAAGCACAAGATATTACTTTTCAATGTAAATGAGTAAACAAATGTTCCAATATAATTAAAATTACACAATAAAAGTAATAAATTAAAAAACAGTTAAAAATAGATAATAGCCCATTTTCAGGAATAAATAACTTTCAAATCTGTCCACGCCAGTGACTTTTGACAATATGTTGGAAAATTGCAGAATAATTACTGTAATTATGTGTGGCTATCATTTAATGAAATGCTACACATGAAAGGATATTTTCAGATGCTGCAAATCATGTAAAAATGATGATTGAAAAAGATATTTGGAATTAACATTTGTTAACCGTCAATACAGGTTTGTGGACTGAAGGCAAGATAGATCAAGATCAAAAATGACAGAGTGCTCATAGAGTAGAGAAGGGTGGTGTAATAAATGGCAGCTACTAATGTCGGCAACATTTAATTTATATTTCACCCAACTTTTGCGATGTTATTTACACTCAAATTTTTAAATAATGTTAGTGATTTTTAAAAACATGCAAATCTATAACTGTTTTTTTTAAAAGTTTATTTTGAATATTATTTATATCAAATTGTAATTTGAGTTTGTTAGTTCTTTATATTCTTCTCAGCCAAATTTATTATTGTTATTCATTACTATTATTTTATTTATTTTATATAATTTTTAATGTGTTTAAATACTTTTTTATTATTTCAGTTGTTTTTGTAATTCGATTTTTATAAAAGTTAACATCATTTATACTAAAAAAAGAGGGGATGGGGGAGGGTAATTCTGTACCCTTAATATCCCAGTGGTTTTTATATTTTATTCCATTTATTTAAAAATAAAACATGTATAAATAACTTGTATTTTTTTAATAAATTAAGTTCTAACAAATATTTTTACAGTTGAAAATTAATCAAAAATTGCAATGAAACCCAATAATGGTTAATTGTATACAATAAAATGTTTAACATATACTGAAATAGGCAGTCTTGCTTTGAGAACACTTTCCCCTTCAAAATATGTTGCAATAAAAGAAAGATTTCCTTCACTGTTCAGAAATTTAATTTCATAGAATTTAAAGCAGATTCTGTTTCTTGAGACTTGACATTTCTAATTACTACTGATATTTATTTTAATTGAAATTTATTGAAATAGATTTGTTTGACGTGAAAGTAACCAATTTTTTAGTTGGCTCATTTTTATTTCAATGAAAAGGATCATTTCTTGGTTGGTAATATATGAAATAAACTTTATGATTTTTTATAAATTAAAACACTTTAATTATTTTATTTTTAATGTTTTTTTTTTTTTTTTAATATCTTGGTTTCAATATCATGCTATTAAAGATAAATTTTCACATGTATTTAAAAATTCTCTGAAAATTTCTATACATGGTATAACAGATAAAATTCCTATTTCTCATGTCAGAAATTTGATTTATTGACCTTACTGTCTTTTATACATAGTTAAGCATAGACAAAAATTTCACTGCCATTAATTTTTCTTTAATGCCTTAAATCACACAACACATTCACAACACATTTTAAGGTACCAATATATATTTACTTTTGTATTGCAAAGAGGATCGTGTTGGTATTAGAATGAGAATAATATTATTCTTATACATAAAAAAGTATTGTGAGTGTTCTTGTCTATTTTAAAAATTCAAAATTTGAATTTAATGAATTTTTCTAGTCAAAATCAACTCTTAGATAAAATTTGACATTCATTTTAACATTTTCAATTTTTGGGAGGTTTATAAAAGTGATTTTGATAAATTAAACATATAAAAATTGTTGTTTTTCATTAATAGGGTGTCAGGCAAAATGCATGCTGGCTCACTTAAGATTTAACTGTTTACTTTAAAATACATAAAAAAACTGCCACTATTGATTTAATGAGTCTTGATTTGGTAGTTTCTTGCAAAGTGTAATCCTACTAATAGAAAAAAATGTCATTAAAATATAAAAGGCTCAACTAGCAGACTTCAGTTTAAACACTATTGGCTTGCAGGATTGGGTTTGTAAAACTACAAACTGCAGGATTTGCTAATTTTTTTTCCACATTTTGCAAGATATGTCTTTAATAAAATGTGAAGCAAATTTATTTATATTACAAAAATGTTAAAATTTTTGTTCTCCAAAGCAATATGTTCGAAATTAATTTGTTATGTTTGAAGTTAATTTGTTAATGATATACTTATTTTAAAATAATTATAGGTTAAATAATAATTAAAAAGTTACAATATTTTTATAAATGTGATTTAGTTTGTTTTATAAATTTAAAAAAAAATCATTAAATTAAACAAGTAAGAATTTTGCAATTTCAATGTTGAATAATTTTTCTCATCACAAAATTTATCTCTAACTAAATTTAAGACATGTCAAATTAATAATACAAAATGAAAAAAGTGCTTTATTTGTATGATGCTATTCATATATTTTCACACAATTTAAAAGCAAGGTGCTGAAAAAAATGACATATTTTTAAAATAGGCATAGTAATAATAATTAGTTACATAAAATAAAAAAAAAAACCACATTAAATACTTTATTAAGCAAGAATATTTTAATCTTAAATTTATTATGTAATATGACTTTATTTAAATAAAGAAATTATTTTGGGAATTCTTCCACATTAAGAACTGATCTGATACATACACTTTTATTTTTTAAATATTCAGAAATGTTTATCTACAACAAATTAAATATTAATATGAATGAGTAGTTCATAAAATCACAAACTTCTTTATTATTATATCTAACAGTTATGCAAAATAGTACTAATTAATATTTTATCTCCTTGTAAAAAAATGATAAAATATTCTAAATAGAGAATTATATTTTTATTTTCTTTTAAACTTAAGAGAAATATTGCAAATAAACTTATAATCAAATAACTGATAAAAATGAAAATAAAGAAAACTAGCAACTTGTTGAAAGCCATAAAGAAAAGCATCGACTTTAATTATTAAATCGCAAAATAAAACTAGTAAAATATTTTTAAGCTTTAATATTCATTTTAAATATTAATGAAATGTTAACATTTTTAAAATCCAGATGTTCGATTACTACACCATCCATCTATAATAATAAAATTTAACGATAAATACTTTACTCAACTGCGCAAAAAGTGTTTCGATTTTAAACAGAAAATGTTTACTTACATTTCTCCATTGTAAATGAGAACACCTCCATTAGCATGTGCTGTATTAAGAGACATTTTTTTCTTGTTATATATAAAATAATTGGTGTCAACGAATGATGTATAATCAAAAAACTTTAAATATTTGACAACATTAAACTCATGATTACATCACGAAAGTGTCATATGTATTATGATTCTGGAACTGAAACGAAAAATTCTTTAACAGTTGAAGTTAAGAACTATTAGAGGATTTTATTGATTTTTTCTGAAAGTAAAAAAAAAAAAAAAAAAGACTACACATTTATTATTAATAAGTAATTTATTAAAATTATGAACTAAAATATTAATTTTAAGAAATGAAAAAGTATTCATAACTTTATTATATAAATATATAAAGTTTGTCATTTGAAATAGTGACTTTCTCTGATATTTTCTGACTGTGACCGTAAATTTGTACCTATTGGCTGTCCAAATTGTAAACAAATATGTACTGATGTATAATCTGATTAGATTAATTTAAATATTTAATATTTGTTTATGTAAAAAAAAAAAAAGAGAAATTTTTACATAAATTGAAATGAAATTGAATTGCTGTAATTAATATGATTTCGCAGCGATTTCCACCTTCTCAAATAATATTTTCTTGTTTGCAAATCTGGTTGTTTAGTTATTTGGTTTTTATTTACCAACATTACTTCATGTTTTCTATATATTTAACTACGATTGTGGTTGTTGCTGTAGCTGTAGGATTCAAATATTTAGCTTTTGAACCTGTGAATGAAGAAATTTCACTCCGTGTTTTATTTAAAGAAAATTTGAACGATCTTCCGGTGTTTGCCCACCGGGGCGGTTGTCATGAAGCGCCTGAAAATACCATTGCTGCTATAAGAGAAGTAATTATTTTTAACTTTAATATAATATAAATTTTCTTGTTTATTTTATACATTTTCATTTATTTTAATTTAAGTGATGGATAAATAAACTTTCAATAACATAACTAATCCTCGGGCAATATTTTGAAGAAATTGAAACAATAATCATCATTCTGAAACCCAGACAATTTAAACAGAAATATGGAGCATATGACTAGATAAACTAGTTAGTCTTAACGTTTTATATGTCCGGTAAATTGCCAAATTTATTTGTCATGTAATTTTTAATTATTTAACTCATAAAAATCATATAACAAGTAAGTGTTTATTTTCAATAACAATTTTTGAAATGAAAGTTTCTTTTGGGGTACATGAAGAGATTAATCTATTTTAAATAATAACTGATACTCTAACTAATTTTTTTCCCCTGCATGTTTTGTTGATGTCATGGAGTTCATACTAGAACCACAAAATATTTCCACAATTAAAATTCAAATAGTCAACTCAGAGGAATTTTAATTAATTTTGATTACATAGTATTATGTATGCATTATATAAATAAAAAAAAATATTAAAACCATCTTAGAAAATATTAAGAGAAATTGTTCTATTTTTTATATTTTTTTACCTTACATATAAGAGAAATTTTTGTATTTCCAGTCTCCTTATAACAATTTTTTTGCTTTGGTTTGAGAATTTTTCCACATTAAGTGCAGATTGGATGCAGAACTTTTTATGTAAATGTTCAGAAATGTTCATTGATATTAATATGAATGAGTAGTTCATAAAATTGCTACTAATTAATATTTTATCTCCTAAACAGTTGATAAATTAATGTAATTACTGAGTTATATTTAAAATAAAGAAAGTTTACAAAATGTGATGTAAACAACTAAGTATTTCAAAAATATATTTATTATCACAAATTAAAACCTTTATGCCATTCTTATGCCATTCACATGTAAATAATTTATGTAAATATATATATATATATATATATATATATAAACTGTATACCAGTGATTTGTTGCTTGTATTAACATTTTTTGCTCAAACAAAATTCGAACATCTTTTACATTTGAACATTTTCTGCAAGGAGAATTTTCTATTGAACAAGCCTTGTTTGACATTTACTAATGACATGAATGTTAGTGACATTCGATTGCTGATGCAGTTAATATGTTAAAATAATATGTTTACTGCATTTGTGATTTTGAATGCTTATAAAATCATGTATGTAAAATAGAGAGATAAAAATTTCAAAAATTTTAATGTTTCCAAATGATAAAGGATAAGGTTAACATAGACTGAATTCAACATTTGCTTTCTATCTATCTTATCTTCATCTATATCTATATCTTCAGAAAGGGACAAGAAGTTACCTTAATATCATGGAGTAAATTTTCAAGAATCTTTGCCTTAATTTTAGTTTAAATTTTATTTATGATTTAATTATAATCATTAATTAGAAATAAAAATAGTTTTTATATTTAATATCATTAAGGTAAATCAGTCATCTAATTTACATATGAAAAAGAATTGTATGAGTAATCAAATTTTTAAAAAATATTATCTTTAATTTTAGTTAAAAGCTTTTTTTTTTTTATAGAATTTTTTAAAAGTATTAATAAAATATTTTTAAAAATGTGATTATATTGTTGGCCATAATATATTTTTGCAAAATTGTATAATTTTCTTATTTTTAGGCCAAGAAAAATGGTGCTGATGGCATTGAAGTTGATTTATCTTTTACGAAGGATAATATAGCTATACTGTTTCATGATGAAACTATTGAACGAACAACTAATGGATTTGGATCTTTAGCTTCAAAAACATTTCTGGAAATGAGAGAGTTAGATGCAGCTTCAAATCATATTTATCGGTAAGGGCAATATTAAAATTTCTCTCATTCATTTTCTATTTACTATAAAAGGAATTAACACATAATTTTAATTCAAATGAACTATCATACAATTTTTAATGGGCCTGAATGGCTGAGTGTCTAGCGCTCGGTGCCACAGGTTTCGGGTTCGAGTCCCGGCGGTGCCATGTATGTTTGTAGTGGTTCAGAATCCACTTTAAGCCGTAGGTCACGGTCTCATTTGACTGTAAATAGCGTCACGGAGCCAAGTCAGACTTCTACCTACGGGTGCTCCATCACAACAGAAGCTGCCCCCTTTCCCTTCATCCATGAGTAGATTACTCATGCACTGCAGGACACTGAGGATTAGTCACAAACAATTTTTAATTTTAAATTATTGTAGAATGCAGCATTTATTCTTTAATAAGGCTTTTAAAATTCCTAGAAGAAAGAAACAAGGCTTTTAATTATTTTTCAATCATAATTTTGTTGTTATTATTATTATGAAATAAAATAATAATTCATAATTTCCCTTGTGAACTTTTATAATTATTAATTACTTGAAAATCCATAAAATTTTTTGTGTGAATTGATGTAGTGTAAGGGAGAAAAATTAAAAGATAACTCCTTTGTTTCCTTCGTGGTTATGTATAGTTATTATAATTTCATTAAATCTCTGTTATATTAAGTCTGCATTATAGTTAAATCTATATTACCTCATTATAGTTTTTAAATCTAAAAGATAAAACAGTTTAACTCATTCATAAAATTTTTTTTTGCCAAGTCAAGTAAAATGTCATTATAAGTTCATACGGACCTCTAAAATAAATATATATATTTTTTATTTAATTTTTCTGTTATGTATTTAAAAATATGAATTTAAAAAATTTAAAATTAATTCAAGTTCTGTCTCTTGAAAATAAATCATCACTCCCAGCCCCCCCCCTGTGGAATAATGAATCACTTTAAAAGACATAAGCATTTAGCTTTAAATGAAATAAAAATTAAAAAATAAAATCCATTGTTGATATATAGTTTCTAAACTAGAGATGTTCAACATTCATTCTTTGTACTGCATATGGCCGAAAATTGTTATGAATGCAGTCGTTGAGATTTTTAAGTACTTATTGTATTTAATTTTTGAAATTCTAATTTTAAAAAAATATTAAGCATTTTATTTTGTAATCTGCATCTCTGTATTTTAATTTTTGGGAAAAAAAAAAATATTTTTTTCAGTTATTAAAACTTTTAAAGTGAAAAAAAAAAAGTTATGAAAAAAAGTAATGAAAAGTGATGAAAAAAAGTTACAAAAAGGAATTAAAAAAAAATATTATGCTATAAAAATATGTTCTTATATTTCATATAGTTTATAAGTTATATTTTATTAACAAACTTTTTCATTTAGCAGCTATCATTAAATGTGTATTTTTTAAAAATATACTTCCTAAAAATCTAAATATTAGGTAGTATTTATTTATTATTAATAATTTCTTATAATCAAAGTAATTAGTTGTCAAACTTTTGTTATCAAATATTTTTAAGAGCTGTAAATCTTAACTAATAAGTTTAAAAATTTATAAAATAGTTGAAAAATATTTTTATAATTAAAAAATGCAAGCTGCAATCTGCTCATTTTTGATACCATTAGCTCATTTATTGTCATCAGCATTAAAATTTTTTTAAATAGTTACTTTATTTTGATTTCATTATATAAATAACAATCTGTGAAATAATAGTATTTAAATTTAAAGTATGTCTAATATTTTTCAAAGCATCTTAGACTTGTCTCATGTATTTTATTTTTATTTCTTACTACTTTAATATTTTCTAATTTATAACAAACATTCATTAAAAATATTATCCCTCTAATCCAGAGATCGCTTCAAAGGTGAAAAGGTAGCCACATTAGAGGAAGGCATTGAAGAATGTCTCAAACTGAAAATGAAAATAATCTTAGATGTAAAGGAATATGATAGCAGAGTAAGTTATGAATACTTTTTCTATAAATTTTATTCATTGCTTTTATTTGAAAATATTAACTTATGATTGAAATTGTTTATGAATAGGTATAATTTTGCATATACACCTCGAAATAGATAGGCACTATTCCTTCTTTATTAATATATTCTTTTAAAGTTAATTTTTATAAAATCTATGTTTATTTTTTAAATTTTAGGAGGAATTATCTGTTGTCTATCATATACAAAATAACTAAACTATAACAGAAATAATGAAACAGATAAAAAAACAATGTAATTATTACAGTATTATAAAAATGTTATAAACATCAAACGTTGAGCATGTTTTCTGCATGCTGCATGTTACAATCTGATGCTTTCTCAAGTAATTCACTTTTTTTTTTTCATACTGTTGAATAGCCTAAAGTTATTAATTTTATAAACTGTTTTCATCAATAACCACAGTAACTCTTTTGTCTATATGCTTAGAATATTTTTAAAAAATAAAAATATAAAGATAATTTATAAAATAAAGAATATCACTGATATCCAATGTGATGCTGATTGCTATTGTGTGTGTGTGATTTCTTTTGCTCATCAAATTTAAATTAATATTTTAATACACATTTTTCTGAAAATTTTTTAGAATGTACTGCTTTCTTTCTTAATATTTGATAAAAAAAGTAGTTTCATATTTTAAAATATTTAATTGTTTGTGTACAGTACCTAAACATATTAAAATGGACATTAATTATTCATTTCATAATTTTGAACATGTGAATTCAGTTTATATTCACAATATTAAAATAATAATTTTTTTCAAGGGGGGAATGTAAAGTACTTTTAATTTTACAACTACAGATTTAAGCTTTTATAATAATTACAGTCTACTTTTAACCATTAGAAACAGCTACATATTTTAATTAGTGGAATAGTAAAGTGATAATATATTTATGAAATAAAACTAATGAAAACGTTTTTTATAATTTGGGCTTATATACTTTACATTTGTTCACATGCTGAACACAAAAATGACCATTAAAGGATCACAATAAGGTTTTTTAACAAAAAGTATTTTCACCCATCTATATAGCAGAAAATTTCAAACAAAATATCGAGGTTTCAAATAATTTGTGTAAATTAAAGATTCTTATGACTATTTAACTGTTACTGATGGGTTTTGGACCTGCTTAGTTGCATATAATCCTATCAAGAACACAGACATCTTCCATAGGGTGGTTTTTATGAGTGACTTTTTATGTCATTCTTTTCCTATGATGGTTTTTCTATTTCATTTGCTTTGTGCTTAGTAAGATGATGAATCAAGGTTATGTTAACTTATTACATTTGTAGTGAGTTTGTTACCAATAAACACCAAAGAAACATAATGATATGTGTGAGAATAGTGTACTTTGCCTATTAAACGGTAAGGCTTGGAGACTGATAAAATCATTCAATGCCACACAAAGGTGTGTTGTGTATGTTTAAATGATTTGATGAAATTGTCATAAGGTAAAAAGCTTTTAAGGTAAGGAAAACAAAGGTATGCATTATTGATTACTATTTTTTGCAATATTAATGCCAATGGGTACAAAAAATAATAAAGCTAAAAAAGCTATTTGATACCCTAACCACCTATCATTTTTGTGTCCTGCTCATGGCAAAGGTAATCCTATTTCACATCCACCTTTCTGATTAGAAACTTTTTTAACAAGATTCTTAGTGTTAAGAGAATTTGAGGTATATCACTATGAATTTCAAAATACCACTCCCCAACTGTTTCAATGACATGAATGGGATCATGTAATAGAAGATTTGTTTAATTATAAAGAGCATTTGATTTCTTTTCTCCAATTGGAGAAAAAAAAATCTCTTGGCTCCAGGAACATCTTACCATTGGTAGAGAATAGGGGAAAAAATTTGTTTCTCATTTTGAACACGAAGGTGACTTAGCATTTCATTGGGCAGACTTGGGTTAGTAGAAAATTTTTGATTAAATGTAATGTAATGGAATATGAATGGAGACTTATTAGCGACTCCTCTAAGTCTAAAAAGAAGTTATCTTATTAATGAGAATATGTATACTTCATTGCCTGTAAGATATTTCATTTAACTTAAAGAAAGCTATAGAAATGTACATTTTGTGTTACAAAGGATTAAATATTCCAATTGCAAGTAAATTATTTGCAATGGCTTGACAATGTTAGGTATATTACTAAGACAGCATGGAATTCCTTTATTTTCTGTATGAATGGGCAGATTAACACTAGATTAAAAAAAGTGTAACCACACAGAAAGCTTGAGCCTAGGATCAAAAATATTAAGCATGCAAGTTTACTGGATTTCCAAGAATTAAAATTCTCACTACTGCTCATAAACTAAATCAATTTGCAACAGCAATAGTAAAATTTACTTTGTTTTCCGAAAAATTCTCTTATTTATTGGAAGCAAAACTGAAAGTTGTCTTTATTGACCCCACCATAACAAAATTGATGCAAAACGATAATTCTGAAACTGATGAACTGAAAAGTGAATCAGAAAGCTTCTAATTTCAAAAATATAATTCAATGAAATTCCAAAGACTGAAGTGTAATATAAATCTGAAGATTCATTTTCTACATTCATACTTAAATCAATGAGTGAACTGCTGGTGAGAATTTTCATCTACATATTAAGGCAATGGAAAAAACGATAAAGGGAACAGTATAAAAAATACAAAATTTTACCAATCCTGGTTTGGTTAGATAATAAAAATAATAATTATATTTTTCTTATGTCATGAAAATTATCTTTCTTTGTGAAAGACTAATTTTTAGTCAATTAGAAATATAGATAGTATTTTAATACATATATGTCAGAAATAATATAAGAAATAAAATTTTTTTTTTTTTTTTTGAAGCACTGTTGAATAACAAGAATATTTTTTAATAAATAATATTTTTAAAAATGCATCTTAAAAATGTTATTAGATAAAAAAAAAAAAAAAACAATAATGTTAAAAAGATTGCCAGATAATGTACACAAGCGTAAAAATGATAAACTATAATAGACAAATTTATATATATTTCAGCAAAAATATATTTTATTATTTATGGATATTAAAAAATAATAAGTAATTTGTGCAATTTGAATTTTTTTTTTTTATTGGATTATGATGTTACAATTTTTGTAAAGACTTCCACTTCTGTGTTTAAAAATTCATAATACTTTTAAAATATATATAATTTAAATATTATTGGAATAGTTATGTATCAAACAAATTAAAAAAAAAAATGAAATATTTGGCAGATTTTTTATATTGCAGAATAAACACAATGCATTTATGAAATTGATTAAACTTTTTAAATATGTAGTGTGTAGATCTCTCTCTCTCTCTTTTTATGCATAAGTTTTCATGCATATTTTTCATTTGTTGTTTGGATTGGGTTTTCTAAGTTTTAAAATTTCATGTGAACTTTGTTTTTTTTGAGTAAGTTAGCATGAACTCATAAGTTCTGTATGCAAACACCAGTATTTTAATCTTGGGGCCTGAATGGCCGAGTGTCTAGCTATCTGGCGCTCGGTGTCACAGGTTTCGAATTTGAGTGCCGGTGGTGCCATGGATGTTTGTAGTGGTTCGAATCCACTTTAAGCCGTAGTTCCTGGCCTCATATGATTGTAAGGGCTTCACAGGGCCCAGTTAGACTTTTACCTAAAAGCAAGACTGAAATCTGTCTTAAAAATACGAATAATAAAAAATTACGTCGTCTTAAAAAAATACGAAATTTTTATGAACAAATTGGAAAATAATATGTATCCTAATTTTATTTTTTAACTTCTGTTGTGCCCCATCACAACAGAAGCTGCCTACTTTCCGTCCATCCATGAGTAGATTACTTGTGGGATGTCTGTCCTGAACTGCAATATACTGAGAATTAGTCACATTTTAATCTTAGCCTCATGTTGATTACTTTAAATGATATATGCACTTACCTTATGTTATGTGTCTTTGTTTTATTTACAATTATTATTATTATATTTTTATGAAACACAAATAAGTTTATCAACTAAGATTCTAGTTTCTGTAAAAACTCGCAGATAGAACAAAAAGAAAACAAACCTTTATGATTAAAAAATACGAAATTTTTATGAACAAATTGGAAAATAATATGTATCCTAATTTTATTTTTAACTTCTGTTGTGCCCCATCACAACAGAAGCTGCCTACTTTCCGTCCATCCATGAGTAGATTACTTGTGGGATGTCTGTCCTGAACTGCAGTATACTGAGAATTAGTCACATTTTAATCTTAGCCTCATGTTGATTACTTTAAATGATATATGCACTTACCTTATGTTATGTGTCTTTGTTTTATTTACAATTATTATTATTATATTTTTATGAAACACAAATAAGTTTATCAACTAAGATTCTAGTTTCTGTAAAAACTCGCAGATAGAACAAAGAAAACAAACCTTTATGATTAAAAATACGAAATTTTTATGAACAAATTGGAAAATAATATGTATCCTAATTTTATTTTTTAACTTCTGTTGTGCCCCATCACAACAGAAGCTTACTTTCCGTCCATCCATGAGTAGATTACTTGTGGGATGTCTGTCCTGAACTGCAATATACTGAGAATTAGTCACATTTTAATCTTAGTCTCATGTTGATTACTTTAAATGATATATGCACTTACCTTATGTTATGTGTCTTTGTTTTTTATTTACAATTATTATTATTATATTTTTATGAAACACAAATAAGTTTATCAACTAAGATTCTAGTTTCTGTAAAAACTCGCAGATAGAACAAAGAAAACAAACCTTTATGATTAAAAAATACGAAATTTTTATGAACAAATTGGAAAATAATATGTATCCTAATTTTATTTTTAACTTCTGTTGTGCCCCATCACAACAGAAGCTGCCTACTTTCCGTCCATCCATGAGTAGATTACTTGTGGGATGTCTGTCCTGAACTGCAGTATACTGAGAATTAGTCACATTTTAATCTTAGCCTCATGTTGATTACTTTAAATGATATATGCACTTACCTTATGTTATGTGTCTTTGTTTTATTTACAATTATTATTATTATATTTTTATGAAACACAAATAAGTTTATCAACTAAGATTCTAGTTTCTGTAAAAACTCGCAGATAGAACAAAGAAAACAAACCTTTATGATTAAAAAATACAAAATTTTTATGAACAAATTGGAAAATAATATGTATCCTAATTTTATTTTTAACTTCTGTTGTGCCCCATCACAACAGAAGCTGCCTACTTTCCGTCCATCCATGAGTAGATTACTTGTGGGATGTCTGTCCTGAACTGCAATATACTGAGAATTAGTCACATTTTAATCTTAGCCTCATGTTGATTACTTTAAATGATATATGCACTTACCTTATGTTATGTGTCTTTGTTTTATTTACAATTATTATTATTATATTTTTATGAAACACAAATAAGTTTATCAACTAAGATTCTAGTTTCTGTAAAAACTCGCAGATAGAACAAAGAAAACAAACCTTTATGATTAAAAAATACGAAATTTTTATGAACAAATTGGAAAATAATATGTATCCTAATTTTATTTTTAACTTCTGCTGTGCCCCATCACAACAGAAGCTGCCTACTTTCCGTCCATCCATGAGTAGATTACTTGTGGGATGTCTGTCCTGAACTGCAATATACTGAGAATTAGTCACATTTTAATCTTAGCCTCATGTTGATTACTTTAAATGATATATGCACTTACCTTATGTTATGTGTCTTTGTTTTATTTACAATTATTATTATTATATTTTTATGAAACACAAATAAGTTTATCAACTAAGATTCTAGTTTCTGTAAAAACTCGCAGATAGAACAAAGAAAAACAAACCTTTATGATTAAAAAATACGAAATTTTTATGAACAAATTGGAAAATAGTATTTATCCTAATTTTATTTTTAATATATCATTTAATTTTTCGATTCTCAAAGCTTTTATACGACTATGTTATAGAAAACAATTCATATTTTCATGCAGAATAACGTGCTTAATAGTGTCAAATGTATTTAAAAACATAAATTTTATTTAAAAGAAGTATTTATTTGATATTTTAAAGTAACTACGTTCGAAATAAATATTCAAAAGATAGTACATTTTATTGCTTATAGATGGCGCTAGGGGAACCACAGATCGGCATTTTTTCACAGGGAAAGAAATGAGTGGGAATATGTAAAATATTTGGCGAATTATTTAAAATATCTACCTATCAAAGAAAGAGTTCTTTTCTTTCTTTTGTAGAATATTATGTTGTTTAGCTGTTCTTTTCTTAAAACATTCAGTTTTTTTTTTTTTTTTTTTTTTGTACAACTTTCATTTTTTTAGATTTGTACCTTAAAAATATGTATAATAATAATTAATAAGTAAAAATAGCGAAATTAATATTTACTTACCAAAAGGCATTTCTTATTTTATTTACTATGGGGTTTCTTATTGCAGTAGAGCTTTTTGAACATATAGAATTTTTTCATTTAGAACTTTTCGACTTCGATTAATTATTTAATTGCTAAAAAAGTAATCGAAGATTGTTATGCTACGTTATTTTCGCTTGTCATGTTGGCTATATTAAATATGCTTTCTAACTAAATTTAATTTGGTGCTATTAAAGATATATGGGGTGTATCGTATATGTGGCCCAATAATATTTTCCATCAAATGCTGTCAGAGGAGTTAGCCGATCTGTGCTTTATACATATTTAATACGATGTATTTAATTGATTTTGTGCGGAATATGTGTATCAAGCTGAGAGAATTGGAAGCAAGAAGTCGTGAGTCGAGCATTTTTGAATGAGTTGGAGTCAGGAATCGGTTTAAAACTCCCGATTCTTTTATGAAAATCGTTTTTATTTTCTAAGATTACATGTTAAAATTAAATGTTACGAAAGTCATTCAATGGTATCCTTTCATAATGTAGCTGCCTGATGGCCCATTGGCTAGCGCTCTGGTCTTTGTAACCCCGGGCTTCAGGTTCGAATCCTGGCGGTGGCATGGATGTTTGTGAGTGGTTCGGAAACCATGTTATAAACTGTAGGACTCGGTCTAGTTAGTCTAAAGTGAAAAAAAAAAAAAAGAGCAACAAACCAAACCTTTCTCAACACAACCTGTAGCAAATACAGTGACGGATTTAAACAGCATACTCAGTTAAATATCTAAAGACTTTTCTCAGTACTGAGGCTTATGAAATGTTATCTTGGATCCACAATAAAAGAAAATCTACTAATAAAAGCTAGCCTATTATTAAGAAGAAAAAAAAAAAGATTTAATGTATTTTGAATGCAGCAATTTTGTGGTTTAAAATGTATCACCTTCTTTTGCTTGTCTTAAGCTATCCTATGCAATACTTTGGTACTGGCATTGATATTTTTATGGCATATATATATATATATATATACTGTAAGCAAATTTAGAGTATTATGTCTTTTAAGTTACTACACTTGTGAAGTTGTAAAAACCACTTTGTTAGTGCAAAATCTGTTTTGCACAGATATACGAGTTCAGAAAGTCATTGAATTTATTCCCCACATTCCTCTAAATCCATTCTTCATCAATGGCGGAACAACTCCACGGTGGGCCAAAGCCGTCTGCTTACTGGCTGATTCCGAAATATGAGATATTTTCTCTTTACGGGGTAGAGTGGTCGGCCCAACATTCTGCAGTTATATTAGATCGGGATCTGCGGTTTAAAGTGGTTTCCGAACCACTATAAACATCCATGGCAGGATTCGAACTTGAAGCATCGACATTAACCCTATTTTAATTAAGGTTCCATTTAATAAATTGATTCTTAACTAAATTCTTTCTTAACTTAAAAAAATGCTGCATTACTTGATATTGTTATAAATTTCAGCTGCAGTTGCCAAGGGTTTCATAAGGTTTTTGTGGTAAAGTTGGTGATCAATCCCTTTTGGAAATTTTTTTCTTCTTTCTAATGCAGCTGGCAAACACTTAGACAGATTGGTCTCGGATGCCTTCAGGCAAGCGCTGCACAGACGTTACTCACTTGGCACTACCCAGGGGGCAGTGTAGCTCGATGATAGGCTACGGACGCGAATAACACTACTCCCAACAACGCTCTACGATCCTATAGGACCGAGACCTAGGGTTTAAAGTGGATTCCGAACCACTACAAACATCCATGGCACCGCTGGGAACTCGAACCCGAAACCTGTGGTACAGAGCGCTAGCCACTAGGCCATTCAGTCCCCCCCTTTTGGAAAAAGTGGCGTGTTTTTGGCAGCTAGCCTCCTGCTAGCAAGCAAAAATATCTACTGAAAATCGAACATACTGCTGAAAAGGTCCATTTAAGCTTGACATTTCTGCTTTTACACAAGCAAACATACATTTTCTTTTTTCGATAAGTTTCACGATGAAAAATATATCACCTCATTTTTATGAATTCAATAACATAAGGTTGTCTACATTGGACAAGGTCACTCGTGTCAGAAACTGTGACATCAGCTTAAAAGTAAAGTTGGAATTCCAAGTGAAATAACTGCTAAGCCCGACCGAAAAAGTGCAAATAGAAAAAGGAAAAAGTAGTAGTTATTATAGGTGCCTCTAGTTATTATTATTTTGTTGTTGACGAAGCTGACTTCAGTTTCTCGCGACTCTACAGTGGAATCTGGTAGAAAACAGTAGAGTCTAGGGGCCTGATACCCGAGTGGCTAGCGCTCAGTACCACAGGTTTCGGGTTCGAGTCCCGGCAGTGCCATGGGTGTTTGTAGTGGTTCGGAACGCACTCTAAACCGTAGGTCCCAGTCTAATAGGATCGTAGAGCGTTGTTGGGAGTAGTGTTATTCGCGTCCGTAGCCTATCTGGGTAGTGAGCCCCTAAACAAGCCCCCAAAATGTGTAACGTCGGTGCAGCGCTTGCCTTAAGGCATCGAAGACAAGTGTTTGCCATCTGCATTAGAACAAAAAAGAAAATTATTATTATTATTATTATTTTTTTTTTTTCTAATGCAGCTGGCAAACACTTATACAGCTTGGTCTTGGGTGCCTTAAGGCAAGCGCTGCACAGACGTTACTCACTTTGCATTACCCAGGGGCGCGTGTCACTTGAAGATAAGTCACGGACGCGGAGTAACAATGTCCCTGCAACGCTCTACGATCCTATTAGACCGGGACCTACTTTTTAAAGTGGATTCCGAACCACTACAAACATCCATGGCACCGCGGGGACTCGAACTCGAAATCTGTAGTACCGAGCACCAAAGTGCTAGTCACTCGGCCATCAGGTCCCCATAAGTAAGGATTGCACCGAAGTTACTCATTTAGCACTACCCAGGGGGCTTGAAGATAGGCTACGGACGCGAATAACACTACTCCCAACAACGCTCTACGATCCTATTAGACTGGGACCTACGGTTTAAAGTGCGTTCCGAACCACTACAAACAGCCATGGCACTGCCGGGATTCGAACCGGAAACCTGTGGCACCTAGCGCTAGCCATTCAGCCGTCATTCCCACACAAACGAAACTGAACTGAAAAACTTATTTATATTGCAGGAATAGGCACTTTAAATTTGTTGGTCTGAAAATTCTTGCGTAGGACTGTTAAGTCCTTTTCTATTAATCCATTAAAAAAAAATTGATTGAATTGAACTTGAATTAATCCATAAAAGTGAACGTTTAATCCATTTTTCTATTTTTGTAATCAACCATTGAACCATTAACCACCATGAACTTGAATCATTAATTAATTTTTGTGTTGGAATAAAGTTTTTCAGGTTTTTTTAAATGTAATATCCCGTTATCATTATCCCTGAACTTTAAAACTTGTCATTAAGTTGTTGTCATTTAAGTTTGGCTAGCACCTTTGCCTTTGGTATACCAAGCTTCAGGTCCGAATCTTGGCAGTGGCATGGATGTTTGTGAGTGGTTTGGAAAATCCACTTTAAACTGTAGGTCCCGGTCTGTTTAGCCCTCGTGTGCACAAAATGGCCGTAAAGCGACAAACCAAACCTACCAAGGCGTCTGCGGCTTGTTGGCCAATTAGTTAGCGTTGTGGCCTTTGGTGTCCCAGGGTTCAGGTTCGAATCCTGGCAGTGGCATGGATGCCCGTGAGTGGTTTTTGAATCCACTTTAAACTGTAGGTTCCGGTCTGCTTAGCCCAAATTGTACACAAAATGACCGTAGAGCGACAAAGCAAACCAAACCGGTGTTTGGCGTGACAAAGCTGTTGGCCCAGAAGAATAGTTTGAGCACCTCAAAACCTGAATGACGGCAACACCACTTTGGCAGCTTTTCCTGCACTCACATAAAAAAAAGCGACATTCTTATTGTAGATTATTGCGGAGATCCTTGGCCGCGTAGCGGCCGCTAAGCTCCGTCATTGTAAAATGCTGAAACATAGCGGGAGTCTCATGCCCTTTGAGTTAATGAGCAAAATAGATAATTAAATGCTTTTTTTTTTATAAAATTATAAAATGAAAAATAACAAACATTTCAAAAATGTAGATGTTGATGAAATCAGTTGCATGTAATAAAACAGAATGAGCAAAGGTCAAATTAGGAGGAAAAAATAGCTTAGGAGAAAAGCGAACTTTTTTTCATCTAGGCAGTTGTAAGGAATTAATTTAAAATATTTAAAACAGTGCGAGCTCTTTTGCTATGTTTGCGGGAAGAAATATCATAATCGTAATTTTGTAGGATATTTAATACAGGATTATTGATGTTTCGCATACCATTATAGAATTGAGTAGAAATTTTGTGAACAAATTGTCTTAAACTTGGAATCGAGAGAGCTCGTCTAATATCGCCATTACGAAAGTACCAGCGTGAATTCGTTAACATTCTGAGAGTTTTGTTCTCAAGCCTTTGAATAATTTCAAAAATTTGTACGTGCGACAGAACCCCAAACTGGGCTTGCATAAGCTAATAAAAATTCGGTTACCATAAATGGGATTCGAACTTGCACTTACATCAGTGGAGCTGCCAGGGCAAGGAAATCTCTTGGCTGTGGCTTGGCTAACTGAGAATTCGAAGAGGGAATCTCCTGATCCGTATTCAGGCGCGTTATCCGTTGTGCCGCTGTCTTCAAAAAAAAAAAAAAAAAAAAGCGACATTTTATGCGCTTTTTCTGCTGTCACATTTTGCTTTCGGTATGAAAGACTTGCCAAGAATCGTAGGACAAAATCTGGACTAATCCAAATGTGGAACTTGGCTTTTTAAAAAGGGCGCCCTGGCGCCAATGGCCTGTCTGCGTTTACGTTAGAGCGGGGATCGGCGAAAGAGGCTTTTTCCCGCAACGGCGACAGGTTGAAATCATTGGCGAAATTTATAGATCTGCCGAAATACGACTCGGGGCAAAAAAATAGGTTTGTTTTTCTCAACATCTTCTTTCACACGCCTGCGTGGAGCTTTTATTTTACCACTTAGGAAACGTGATTTATTCGGAGATTTAAAAGAGAGAGCAGTGGAAAGTTTTTTTAGGCATATTCAGAAAACATTGCATAGATCAATAGTTAAAACTTTTTTTAACCTTTAGACCCCTGCCAATGATAATAGAAATGACATGGCTTCTCCCTTACTCATTTTAATTTCGGAACAAAATATTCTTGGATGCTATTTAATTCTGTTGTTGTTATTTTCGAATGCCTTAACGATGATAGACTTTTTTTTTCTTTTCTTATTACATCGAGGACTGTGTCGTATTGACCAATTCCTGTGAGCAGCCCAAGTCGACCGCACCGACGAACGCTGTTACTCATTCAACACTACCCAGGGAGCACGTGTAGTTTGAAGACAGGCTACGCGAGTCACATTACACCCGCAACACTCTACGATCCTGTAAGACAGGGACCTACGGTTTAAAGTGGATTCCGAACCACTACAAGCATCCATGGCACTGCCGGGACTGGAACCCGAAACCTGTGGGCACGTGTAGCTTAAAGATATGCTACGGACGCGAGTCACACTATCCTCACAGCGCTGTACAGTCATATTGGAGCTGGAGCCACTGGAAACCGTGGGGCTCCGCTGTTTAAAGTGTATTCCGAACCGCTACAAACATCCATGGCACCGCCGCGACACGAACCCGAAATATGTGATACTGAACGCCAGAGCGCTAGCCACCAGGCCCGTATTTGGATGGACCTGTGATCATTCACCACTAGAACAGAAATGTGGCAGATCCAGGCTTCTTCAAGAGATACCACTGAAGGGGAGGGGTTGCTGTACCCCCATGTGCTGACCCTTAAGAGTAGCATTTTTGGTTGCCATGGAAAAGCAATCACTTCAATACTTTTCGACCAGCTGTTTTATCGTACCCATTCCTGGCGTAGACACTGAAGAATTTTCGGTTTGGCTTCACTTGTGGGGTTTCATACCATTTCGAAAACCCAGCTCATTCACGCGGAACTCACGAAGACGCCTGAATAGACTTAGACTTTATACCACTTAGGAATAGACTAGGCATAGACTTTTTACCATTTAGGAAACTTGATTTATTCGGGGGTTTTAAAGAGAGAGGGCAGTGGAAAGTTTTTTTTTTTAGGTATATTCAGAAAACATTGCATAGATCAATAGTTAAAACTTTTTTTAACTTTTAGACCCCTGCCAATAATAATAGAAATGACATGGCTTTGCCCTAACTCATTTTAATTTCGAAACAAAATATATTGTTATTTTAATGCAACTGGCAAATACATAGACGGTTATTTTTTATGCCATAAGCAAGGGTTGCACCGACGTTATCTCATTGTGCAAACCTCAGGGTCACGTGTAGCTTGAAAATAGGCTACAGACGCAAGTAAACACATCCCTATGACGCTCTACGATTCTATGAGACCGGGAACTACGGTTTAACGTGAACTCCGAACTACTACAAACATCCATGGCACCGCCGTGACTCGAGCCCGAAACCCGTGGTACCGAGCGCTAGCCACTCAGCCATCAAGCCCCTCGGAACAAAATTTTCTTAGATGTTATTTAATTCAGTTATTGTTATTTTCAAATGCCTTAATGATTTGGTTATACCTGTGGTCATTTGCCACTAAAACAGTATTCAGGCGATTAGCGAATTCAGGCTTACCCAGGAGGTACCACTGTGCGGGAGGGGTTGCTGTACCCCACCTAAAGGAACACCTTTTTGGTTTTCATCGAAAAAGCAACCACCTCAGTACTTTTCCTAAGGTTTTATCGTATCCATTCCTGACGTAGACACGGAAGATTTTTCGGTTCTCCTTCTCTTGTAGGGTTTCGTACCACTTCGAAAACTCAACTCATTGACGCGGAACGCAAGAAGCCGGATCCCTCCGACATTAATTGCTCATCATCCCCAGTTCTTCTCGTTCTGTTCTGGACCCTTAGAGTGAGCTTTTTGAGCTAGGATGCCTCGATTTGCATTTCAAGATGCGTGCGCATTTTGGAACATCTAATATAACAAGTTCTTAAGTGACCTCCCTGACGCAGTGACCATTCCTAGATACGCACAGTTGATTGCAGAGCTAACCAGACTCTTAGTTGAAGTTGTTAGCGCTTTTGGTTCAACTTACACCTGAGCATCGTTTTTTTTTTTCTTCCGGAAACGAATTTATTGACTAAAAACAAAACACACTCCAATGTAATGGACGCTCACCTTCAACCCCCATTACGATGTGCAAATACCCAAATGGAGATCGATTTGTAAAAGCTGAGTGAAAGAGTGGAGAAACAACTATGATACTAGTGAAATAAATAATTTTTTAATGATTTCTTTTTTTTTTATTTGTTTTTACATTTATATATTTTTATATTTCATTTTGAGTGTTACGTATTTCATTACAATGAGCGTTTAATATCATTATTATTACATTATCTATGTTTACTTGTAAGAATAATAGTAAACAGAATTATAATAACTTGTTATGTTTCCATTTTTCACTCCAAAAACGTCTATAGTGAGTCTCAATCTAATAGGGAGATATATCATTTTATATGCGGCCCGCGGAGTTAGGATGCATTTCCAAAGTGGCCCGCAATCATTTGGGTTGGCCACCTCTGCATTAGAAGAGGAGTAAGATATATATATATGCATATATACAGGGTGATTATAATTAAAGTCCCACTTTCAAAATTAAGAGTTGTTGCTGTAAAAAAGTTGCTGAATGTAGGTAGAAGTTTGATTTGGTACCGTATCGTTGTAGAAGGAGAGCAGTGCCTTCTGGGAGGACTTTTATGGGGGACAACCCCGCATTTGCGTATCGTATGAGAGAAAACACGAGGAAAACTCCCACTAGGTAGTCCGACTCACGAGGCAACATGCTGAACATCACGAACGCAATCGAGTCTCCTCGGATTTTTTTTTTTTTTTTTTTTTTGTTACATGTCTACAACAAAGCCACCAGCAGATTGATCCTCCACCCTAATGTTCACCAGGGGCGCCACTGAGCCACGATTCAGGAATATTAAGAGTTCTTTTTTAATTTTGTAGTGAATGTTTAGTTAATAAATTTCTAGTTTAATGAGTGTTTCTGGTTGTAATATTGTTTATCTAAATTATTGTAAAGTATAAAATTAGAAAAAAATATTTTTAATCCTCTCGGAAAATAAAGCTCGATTTACTAATAATAATAATTATAATCTATGCTTGAAATATCTGAAAAGTTATATGTCCATGAACTAATGTAGAGCTTTTTTATTAATATTTTTCATTTTTCTGTACTAAAAAAATTTTTTTTTTTTTTTTTACGAAAAGTGTTACTGGCTATATGGAATTTTTCTACCTTAACTAATGAAAAAAAGACACTTGAAAGTTAGTTATAATGATCATCAGGTTGCATTTTTTTGGTATTAAAGCAACAATTATTACTTTCATTTATTATATCTACAGGGTGACAATGAGTTCAAATGTGAACTGAAGATACTTAAAAAGGGGGAAACGGTACGGCATCCAAATAAAGTTTCACCGATTTTTCCCATCCAATTTGGTAGATATGAATCACAGGTATGAGTGAATGAATCACCAAATATTGTGGACGATTCGTCTAGATCAGGGGTCTTCAAGCTTTAGGGCCAAAACCGTTTTAATTTATCTGCTATTATATAATTATATAAATAATTTATATAATTATATAAATCATCGTAGTTTTTTTTACAAGTGGATACCCCGCGGTTTCATTCGCGTTCATTTAGCTTTTCCGTTCCTGAGGGATTTTCAGGATAAAAATCATATGTTCAATTCAGGATATATACATTCCAAACATCGATATACTTACATATGCGATACTCTTTACTCCAACATAACTACCGGGGTCACCGCGGGATGTTCACTAGTATATAATGTTAGTGGGATTCAATTCAATTATTTGTTAGTTGTTATGCTTAAGTTAAATTTTCCGCGTATTATGCTTGTCATTAAGCTTTACCTAGCAAGTCAATAAAACCAAGTTATTGTCATTCTGTGGTTTTTTTATCGAACTTATTACAGCTATTCGCTGTCGCGGGCGTAGTTTGGAGACCCCTGGCCTAGATTATATGTCCCGAAGTTTCACAAATGATATCTCAGAGAAATAGGACCGCAAAGAAAATTAAAACACATGAAATGACACTTAAATTTGAGTACGATGCAAAGAACCATTCAAAACTGAAAACTTTGCAGAGAATCACTAAAGTAACGATACGAATCACAGGTATCGAATAAATCAATCACCCAATATCGTGAACGATTCGTCTTACTTGAAATGGCATCCATTTTGGCCGTGGGATTGGCGCTGAAATGCGATTGTCACCCAGACCGTTAGTGGCTGCTAAAAGTGTTCCCTATATTATTGGTGCCACGACTGGCGCCAGACTCCGCGTAAACAAACGGAAACGGTAAACTTGCACGGAGAGAATAGGTATTCTTCTTGCTTGGCGATGAAAAAGAAAAAGTTTGGTTCAAGATTTCTGCCATATGGAGTCTTCCAACGCGAACGATGTTCTGTTGATCATTTCTCTTGGCGCCCGACTGCGTATTTATTCGAACGGCTATTGACAGAAATATCGGAGTTTAGAATAAGTTTTGCAATTCTCATGGTTTTCGCATGCTGGATAAAAACATTCGGTAGCGATTTCGGATTTTTTTTTTTTTTTTTTTGTAATGATCCTTGGAATTTCTGTGTATGAAATAATTGCTGTTTAATCAATTTTTTTCTTATTATGCTTATGAAATAGGAACTTAGCGCATGAAAATATTCCCAAACATTAATTGTGAAGAATTAGTATTTTAATTTTTCTTTCTTTTCCACTCTGCAAACATTTCTTTACGTATGAATGTGGCTTAAATTTTTTTTTCTAATTTTTAGTTTTATTTATTGGGGCCTGATGGCCGAGTCAGTAGCGCTCAGTGCCACAGGTTTCGGGTTCGAATTCCGGCGGTGGCATGGATATTTCTAGCGGTTCGGAATGCACTTTAAATTATAGGTCCCGGTCTAATATGACTACTACTACTACTACATCACACCACACCGACACCACATTATTGTGCTTAGAGTTGAGTTGCCCTTCTACAATTTGGGTGCGATGTTGGATGGGAAGCCTGATTGGGTTTTGTGACGCTACGGTCATAGGAAACCGGGACCTACGTCTTTGATTCCGAACCACTACAAACATCCATGGCACCGCCGGGCTTGAACCCGAAATCTGTTGCTCTACGCACGCTGCCATCAGGCCTCCAACTATTTTTAATTATTAAATTTGCAATAAGAATATGAAGTTGAATTTTTATGTAATCATTGTATATTTTTAAACCAATTTCATAGAAAACAAATTGACAGTTATGAAGTATTTTATTTAAATAACAAACTAAATTACTTTTTGTTTTCAAAAATCACTTTTTCATGAGACCTTTTTGGACAATGAGGGTAAAAAAAGAATTGGACTAATCATGTTTGCTTGCCGTAATGATCATCAGTGATGAATCATTGTACATGATTTACTAAATGCATCGTTTTAAAGTGGTAATTTTATGTGTGGCTCAATACGGCTCTTTTCTTAAAATTCTTTAAAATTCTTTTTTTTTTTAAATTTCTTTAAAACTTGCATATCCCTTTAGAATAGTGGTTCGCGACTCCTTTTCAAATTTAAATATTTCCAACGACCTATACCCTTGACGTGCAAATGTGTATATATATATATATATATTTAAAAACATTGTATTATATAAACGCAGAAAAGCATATTAGAAAATTGTGTAATTAATCAAAAAAATAGCAGGAAAAATTAAAAGGGGAACTTGAAAAGCGCGCTAGCCGCTCGGCCATCAGACCCTCGACTTCTGATTTAATTTCACCTATTCCTTATAAAGCCTGTATATTTCAATTCGAATGTTATCATAAAAATAACTATGAAGTATTTATTTTTCACTATCTATAGTTAACGTTATTTATAAGTTTGATAATCGATGAAAAGAATGCGATAATCGAAATCACTGTGTACCGTGTAAATCGCGCTCTAGAAATTTGTGATAAGCGTAATGAACTCGTGCCATCCTTATCTGTTGGCCGTCCATTTTATAACTTCATAAAATCCTAGGAGAAGATATATTGCGTGGAAAAATAAAAGTACTTTGGGATTTTTAGATCACTTAATTATTTAGATAGTTATAAATTCTCAAAAGGAAGCGATTCAAAAAACGCATTTTTTTCCAGCAACTTGAGGGGGGGAAATCTACATCAATTTAAGAAGGAACTTATAATTAAAATGGAAAGCAAATATATCGGTTGAAATCTCGGATTTTATGTTTGAAATATAGGGGCTGAGTGGCTAGCGCTCGGTACCACAAATTCCGGGTTCGAGTCCCCTGGTGCCATGTATGTTTGTAGTGGTTCGAATCCACTTTAAACCATAGGTCCCGGTCCTAATAGGATCGTAGAGCGTTGCGGGGGCATTGTTACTCCGTGGCTTATCTTCAAGTGACACGCGCCCCTTGTGTAATGCAAAGTGAGTAACGTCTGTGCAGCGCTGGCCTTAAGGCATCCAAGACCAAGCTGTCTAAGTGTTTGCCAGCTGCATTGGAACAAAAAAATATGTTTGAAATATGATATGTAAAATAATTCAAGTAACATTGAAGTTTATACAGTCACTACCAAAAATTCAGAAAATCATCAAGTACTGCTTTGAATGACACGAAATGCATTAGGAAAACAGCAAATATGTCTATATATGTAACAAAACAAAGAATTACATACAAAGATGGAAACAATATTAAATTTTCATAATATGGCATATTGGAGTCATTAACAAAGGATGTTTAAAGCCAAAACAAATAAATAAAACCGACGTCAATAGAGTATATGAACACTCCTCACCTACATGCAGCCTGATGGCTTCAGATTCGAATCCTAACGGTGGCGTGGATGTTTGTGAGTGGTTCGGAATCCACGTTAAACTGCAGGTCCCGGTCTAATTAGCCGAAGGTGTGCACAAAATGAGCTACAGATAAAACTAATTACCCTCACCTGCATAGAATATTTGCAGCATGTGGCCATGCTTTCTATGAGGTGTTTCACCACCGCAGAGTTAAGTAATTACCATTCCTCTTGTAGAGCAGCTTGCAACTCTGTCAAAGTGGCTGAGTTTCTGTGCGCTCGGTGGCACAGGTTTCGGGTTCAGGTGACGGTGGTGCCATGGATGTTTGTAGTGGTTCGCAACCCACTTTAAGCCGTAGGTCCCGGTCTCATAGGTCACTTCTCTCTCACCCACATCCTTCCCAAACTGTAAAAGGGGCAACTCAGCTCTAAGGCACAGTAATGTGGTGTGGTGTAGTAGTAGTATCCATTAAATCGAAATCAAGACCAATTGCTGAGACGTATAATCTCACAGTGGAGTCTAGGACTTCATCTCGATACCAGACAGCTATCACAGAATACCGTAACCCCATCTAAAGATGTTCTGGTCGTTGTGATATGTCAAATGAACTCAATAGCCATAATAAGAATATTTCATAGAATTGGTTATTCTATTTACTGTGTACTCATACATTGTTTTCTAAGAAGCAATGACGTGCATTGTCGGCAAATCCTTAAAGTCGGTAACTTATTTTTCTTCCAGCTATAGAGGTAATTAGTTTCAAATGATAGAGTTGTAAAATCAAACATTGCTAATGTTCGAGATACAGAGGTCCAATTTTTTTTTTTTTTTGAGTTACGGAGGGAAAATATATACCAAAATGGCTTGTGGGGATTGACTCATTATTTCTACCTATAGAGGGTTGAAATTTCGAGTCATGGAGGTTTTGGGGCTTGAAGGAAAGGAACAAAATTTTTTTCTTCAGTTTTGGAGGTTTTCGACTTAAAGAGGTTCTACTGTGGATACATAAAAATAACACACATTTATTACTTTATCTTTCTGTTTGCTCACTTAAAGAAAGTATGGTTTCCAGGAAAAGTTAAAGAATTCTTTTTCTGAAAAGAGGGTGGCGAGAAAAATAAGTCTATGAACCACCATGATGGGGGATGGAAAAGGTATTGAATGAAGTCATAAAAGACAAATTACTAATGAACTGATATGGCTATGGCTTTCAAATTTTACCAGCTTCTTGTCTGAAATAATTCACGGAAACCTGTTCACATTTTTAGCAAAAGTGTAAATTTTAAGCTATCGGAAAAAAATAAGAGTCTTTTTGACTTTAGTATAATTCTAATAAGTATGCATTTTATTTCCGAATTCTATTATTTATAATGTAATTTTTTTAATATTGTCATGCCATCAAAAACGCTTTTTAAGCTCGATTCGTGGTTCAGTGGCAACGCGCGCTGCTGGTGAGCATTCCAGCAGTTCTGGTGGCTTTGTTGCAGACACTATTTTAAAATATCGAGGAGCCTGGATGGGGTTTGGAATGTTCAGCCTCTTGCCTCGTTAGTAGGACTATCTGGTGGAAGTTTCCGGTTTTCTCCCATACGATATGCAAGTGGGGTGGTAATTCCCCTAGTTCACCTGGAAGGCACTGCCCTCTTCTTCGGCGACATGAAGCCACGTCAGACTTCTACCTACGTGTGTTCTATCACAACAGAAGCTGCCCCCTCCATCACCATCCTTCCATGAGATCACACGGGTTCGTGGACTTTGTTTTGATGATTCTGTCTATCAAATGGGTTAAGAAAAAAAAAAACATACAAAACGCCTTTTAAAACTTTAAGAAAAACTTTTTGTTAATGTTATGACAAAGACATTGAATTTGATTGATACATCAAGAAATGCTAGTTAATATTTGCAGCTTATAGCAGATATTTTAACAATTCGTGCGAAAAAAATCATTTAATTATAGACCGAAAGTTGCTGTTATTATTTTCCTTCATTAAAAAAACAATTCTTCATTGAGGAAGTTAAATATTAGTTATTTCAATTAAAAAACACTTTTGTATAGCTTGCATTTTATTTATATATTCATCCATTTGTTAAAATGAGCACGTTTTCAAATTTGCATCGGAGATGATTGTCAACAAATTAAAACGGAACAAAGATCAAAAGCAAGTCCATGGCCAAGGGAGAGGACAATGCTTAGCAAACCACATCATGAAGTAAGCTACGGGACAATTATCCTCGAATTGAGACACCTTGCAAGGTAACCCATGTAAACAGACCTGCGCCACCACCTCGTTGGGAGAAAAAAGTCGCATTCCAGACTTTGCAAAAGATTATTTATCACGGGTCCACACTGGTCGAATTGCTTCCCGCTAATTGATTAACCTTGGACCTAATTAGTAGGGAGGCGCCAGTAATTAATCAATCCGCTTTCATGGCTTTTTAATTAGGTGGTTTCAAACATCCATGGCACCACCGAGACTCGAATCCGAAACCTGTGGTACAGAACGCTAGTCACTCGGCCATCAGGCCCCTCGTGAGTCAGACTACCTGGTGGGAGTTTTCCGAGTTTTTCTTGCATGTAATATGCAAATGCGGGGTCGTCCCTCCTATTAATCATTCCGGAAGACACTGGCGTCTTTCTTCGGCCACAAGGAGCCAAGTTAGACTTTTACCTACAGGTGCTTCATCACAACAGAAGCCAAGCCCCTTTCCCTCCTTCCATGAGACCACACGGGTTCTTGGACTGGGTCTAGATATTGCTGCCTTCCAAGTGGAATAAGAATATATATATGTATATGAATGCCACGCGTCCATTTGAATAAAACTTCATGTGGAGGGGCTGATGGCCAAGTGACTGGCGCTCGGTGTCAAAGGTTTCGGGTTCGAATCCCGGCGGTGCCATGGATGTTAGTGGTTCGCAATCCACTTTAAATCGTAGGTACCAGTCTAATATGTGTGTTTAAACATAGATCGTATGGCTGACAACCCTACCCCGTTACACCTGTTTGCTACACCGAGCCAGGCCAGACTTCTACCTACGGGTGCTCCATCACAACGAAAGCTGCATCCCTTTCCCTCCTTCCACGAGACCACACGGGTTCTTGGACTTGGTTTAGATGGTGCTGTCGACCAAGTGAGTTAGAAACGAACAAAACGCTTTAAAAAAAAGAAATAAAAAAAAAAAAAGAAAGCCTTTCTATTAGTTTTATGACATCGACACTGAATTTGATTGATACATCAAGGAATACAAGTTAATATTTTCGGGTTTGCTATGGTTGTTCGTAGTGGTTCGGAATCCACTTTAAAACGTAGGTATCCGTCTAATACGATCGTAGAGTGTTGCGGAGTAGTGCTGAATGAGTAAGATAACTGTCTCCGTATTGCCATCTGCTAAGATTCTAGATAAAGAAAATATTTACGGGCTATGGCAGATCTTTAAAACTTTTCGTGCCAAAAATCACTTAATTATAGACGGAAAGTTACTGTAATTATTTTCTTTCATTAAAAAACAATTCCTTCACGAGGAAGTTAAATATTAAATATTTGACTTTTAAAAAAACACCACTTGCACTTTATTTATATATTCACCCGTTTGTTAAAATTTGCACGTTTCGAATTTGCATCGGAGATGATTGTCAACAAATTAAAACGGAACAAAGACCAAAAGCCGTTCCATGGCCAAGGGAGAGGAGGACAATGCTTAGCAAACCACATCATGAAGTAAGCTACGGGACAATTATCCTCGAATTAAGACACCTTGCAAGGCAACACATGTAAACAGACTTGCGCCACCACCTCACTGGGAGAAAAAAAAAGTCGCATTCCAGACTTTGCAAAAGATTATTTATCACGGGTCCCCACTGGTCGAATGGCTTCCCGCTAATTAATTAACCTTGGACCTAATTAGTAGGGAGGCGCCAGTAATTAATCACGCCGTTTTCATGGCTTTTTAATTAGGTGCCAGTTTATTGCGTATTCCCGAGACGCGCGCGTTGGGCCTGAAGATTTTTGTTTTTCCCGCCACCAGAACTCAGTGGGAGGGTCTCCGGTCCACACTTAAAAATGAGATATTACGATGGTGACGCCACGGAGTCGAACGCGCGATTTTTGCGCTAATTGGTATTTGCAAAAAAAGGAAACCTTCACAAAAATTCCAGCACCTTTCCATCAAGAAAACGCACATTCCTAGGTATAATGAACTTGCTGTCGAAGCCGGAACACTTTTTTAAAGAACTTTTTTTCAAGAAAAAACAACACTTTCTTTGTTGGACCGAAAAATTGCAGTTGAAAATTGCAATTTCTCGTAGCAGGCGGATGTGTTTATGGCAATTTTGTTGCAAGAAATTTCGAATAAACAGGAACTGTTTCTTAATTTTTTTTTAAAGTGTGTTTAAGCGGAATCGCTCGGATGTGCAAGAATAGTCAATGTAGAATAGAATTTAACCTTTTTGCGTCGAAATGGTCGGGACAGCGGGACATATGAGGAAGCGTCGTTTCGGAATCGTGAGGATAACTTTTCACGTCGTTCTTGTGATAAACAGCCAACAACTTAATTCACTGCTTCCTTGATTTTGGGGCCTGAATGGCTAGCGCTCTGATCTTTGATTACCACAGGTTTCGAATTCGAGTCCCGGCGGTGCCCTGGAGGTTTGTAGTGGTTCGAAATCCTCTTTAAGCCTTAGGTCTCGGTCTCATATGAACGTAGAGCGTCACGGACCCCAAAAAGACTTCGTGACGGTCTTTTTGGGGGGTGGTCGAACCCCAAAAGACGGTGTGGTATGAATTAAAGTTCTATCAAGAATTTATCCTGTTCGAAAGATTTTCGAGATTATTCATGATGATTTAAATGAGCTTTCTAATGAATGTTACATTTAATCAAAAATCAAATTTAATCAAAAATTTTTCTCTTCAAAAATTTTTCAAAAATCTGGTTCACGGATTGACTTCTAACCTTTGTCTAGATAAGCTGTTCTCAAACTTTTTATGTCGTACCAACCTTTTACAGGCGGGGCCTGAATGGCCGAGTGGCCAGCGCTGTGGCGCAGGTTGCTTCCTTGATTTTGGGGCCTGAATGGCCAAATGGCTAGCGCTCTGATCTTTGATTACCACAGGTTTCGGGTTCGAGTCCCGGCGGTGCCATGGATGTGTGTAGTGGTTCCAATCCACTTTAAACCGTAGGTCCCGGTCTAACAGGATCGTAGAGCGCTGCGGGGCATTGTTACTCTGCGTCCGTGGCTTATCTTCAAGTTACACGCGCCCCCTGGGTTATGCAAAGTGAGTAACGTCTGTGCAGCTCTTGCCTTAAGGCATCCAAGACGACCATGTCTGTTTGCCAGCTGCATTAGGAAAAAAAAAAAAAAACTTTTACAGGCGGAAAAAAAAAAAAATTACGTAACCCTGGAAATCTACTTTTGTCACTACGACTATCGTTTTTCTTTCTATCAGTGGTTCTATTTTTCTTATTAGCCGCAGCTTTCTGATGGTTCGAGAAGTATTGATCAATCCATACAAACATTTATGGAATCTTTATTTATTTACAAGCAATATTTACAAAGATATACAGGGTTGATGGTAACAGTTCAAAGGCAAAAGCTCAACTGGAAGAAGAATGTTCTTTTTAGAATAAAACAACTCGTTTCAGCACCAACAGCCCGTTTCCACGGCAACAGCCCGTTTCCACGGCAAAGCCCGTTTCCACAGCAACTAACAGCCCGTTTCCACTTCCCGTTCCCAATTCTGAATCGGTTCCAAACGATTTCTATAAAACTACCACGCGACGTTGCTTAGCGCGAACTAAAGCATAAAAATTCCAACATCCTCCCCATCTGGACTCCTTTAAGAGTACATACAATACATCGCACAGTAATATTCAAATCAATTATCTAATTTAACAAATTCAAATAATACAATACTTATCAAAGTATAAAACTGGAAGAAAAAAAAAAAAAAAAAAAACCTAAACGTTAAACATATTTTGTGAATTACTATTCACTATAAAATCTTCTGTTACAAATATAAATTAAACTTCTATATTAAAAGTCAATTCAATGAAATAAACTACCTGCAATTAAACAATCATACTAGTATATAACTAAAAAGCATGCCTCAAAATTTTACAGACAAGCATGCATTTAAAAAATACACATTCAATTAGGCACATAAATTTCATGGAAACTATTCAGTAGAATATGCAATTCCATGTATTAATTCCATGCATTCCATGTATTAATACAACATCTCTAATTTTCCAAGTTCTTGAATTTTTCCATGAAGGATCTTTCACACATTTCACTAATCTTTCGTAGAAACCTCCCCACCATGGGGCACGCTCTATGCGAATTTCCACGCTACACTTTGACTGGAAATGAAATCTTGCAATCCTTGCTCTTTTTACTATTTTAGTAAAATGCTGCAATTCCCTTTCAGCTGCCTTAATTATTACAAACTCTTCTTGTTTTTGCAAGCAATAAAATTGCAATTCCTTTGTTGTGTCAGGTAAATGTATATATTCATTTCTCATGCGTTGGGTTTTTGACAATGTGCTTTCCAAGTAAAACATCATTTTCATTTTGTACTTTTTCAAGTTCTCTTTTCGATATATCTCTTTCTAAAACAACTCTAGTTTGATATTCCTTCAATTCTTTGCGACAATTATCATAAGTATTTTGATCTGGTCTAATGTTTTCTCAAATTTTTCATTAGTTTTTCTTCATTTTCCTTTTTCTCAATATTTTTCATTTGACTTTCAAGTTCCATTTTCTTTGCTCCAGCAATGTGTCTCTGTTGTTCAGATGTAAAGACACTTTGCATTCTGCGCATATCCATGACTTGCTATCGTTGAGTTTCTAAGAAATCACCAGAAAATTTATCTAAAGATATAGGCGGTAATTTCGTGTTAGTTTTTACTTTCTTTCAGATTCTGTAGTAACACTAGACATATTCAAACTAGATAACTCTTGTAGTTTATTTAAGTTCCCCAAATATCTATTTACTCGTGATTTACAGAGCACTATAGATTCAGTATATTCTAAGGAACCTTCGATTTCTTCCTCTAACTCATTATCATTTATTGCACATTCAATAGACTTATCTAATCCCTCTAATGTTTCCTTATGCTCTAAAAGAACAATTAAATTACCATTTAATATACCAAGATTTTTATCTTCCTTATTCAGTTCTTCGTCTGTACGTCTGATTAATTTGCTAACTGAGCTGCGAATTATTCTTCGCTTAACTTTACAACTACATTCCAACAACTTTCTTTACACGAACACACAAGATGTAGTAAAAAAATGTATTCTCTTATTTACCTAGCGCTGCGGCCATTGGTGCCACAGGTTTCGGGTTCGAATTCCGGCAGTGCCATGGATGTTTGTAGGGGTTCGGAATCCACTTTAAACTGTAGGTCCCGGTCTATTAGGATCGTAGAGCGTTGTCTTGATTTGTAGTCTGTCTTCGGTCCTCGTGGTTCCTCGCTAATGTGAAGCTGCATATTGCCCTTAGCCATAGATCATTCTCCTGCGACGGGGTCTATTGGACCTGGTATAGGCTTTCCTGCTCCATGGAAATTAATAGCAACAACAACATGAATTGCTGTTCCAAAACATTATACATTAAAAGTTAAATGTGCCAATGGGGCAAAATGCCTACCTACAGCAACCGCCATCCTGCTGTCAACTTTGCGTTAAGAGATATTGTGATAGACATACAATAGTGTTCATGTTTTCTTTCAAAACGTTTTTTGGGACTAGGCGGTCAAGCACGCACAGACGCAGCCCGCTAAGCCCTCTTCCCTATATTAAACTCTAAATTCTCTCTCTTTATCTATACTGAGCATGTCGCTCACTTATTAATTGCACCTTTTATTGAATTTATTTCGGTTAATTATGCAATTTTAAAATAATTACGTCATAGAGATACAGGGATCCCTAGAAACTCCAATAGCAAGCCAAACTTTTTCTTTGTCTCAGCCATTGCTCTATTTATTTAATTTTTTTTTATGAATATATATTTTTATTTATTTTATAAATTTCATCTGTTCTTTTATTGGGGAAAATCATCAACTTAATCAGTATTTTCCTTCCTACCCCCCTTTTTTTCCTTTATATATATATATACACTCAAGAGCCAAAACATTATGACCATCTGTCAATAACGAGTTGGCCCACCTTTGGCGCGCAACACAGCTTCAACCCGCCTTGGCATGGATGCCACAAGTCCTTGGTAGATGGCCGGAGACAGATTGTACCAGATGTTTAAGCAACGGTCACGGAAATCCGAGATATTGCGAATTGATGGTCTTTGAACTCTGAGCTGCCGTCCCAGGACATTCCAAATGTTTTCTATCGGATTGAGATCCGGGGAGTTAGGCAGCCAGGACATTAACTGGAATTCAGCATCATGTTCCTGGAACCACTCCAACACAATTTTAGCCTTGTGACAAGGGGCGTTGTCCTGTTGGAACATTCCATTTCCAACTTGAAAAACAGAGGCCATGTAAGGGTGCAACTGGTTCGCAATGATGTTCAGATACCCTGTAGCATTCAAGGTCTGCTCTACCACAACCACGGGTCCCAGAGACGCACAAGAGAACGTCCCCCAAAGTATAATACCGCCACCACCGGCCTGTGTATGACCTACTGTACATTGAGGGAGCAACTGTTCGCCTGGAAGACGGCGTATCCCGACACGCCCATCGGCGTGATGAATGACAAACTGTGATTCATCTGACCAGGCAACTCTCTCCCACTGATCAATGGACCAGTCACGATGTTCGGGCCCAGCGCAGGCGCAGTTGGCGATGACGTTTGGTCATCAAAGGCACACGAGTGGGACGTTTGCTGCATAGCCCCATATCCAACAGTGTCCGCTGAACAGTGTGCTCCGATACTATTCTACTTGGCAATACTGCATTGTATTGGGCTGTCAGCTGAGCCACTGTCTGGCTCCGGTTTTGCTTCACCATGCGAGACAGTCTCCGACGACCTTTTTCTTTGATAGCGTGTGGACGTCCAACACCATGTCGTCTACTGCTGGTTTCACCGTCATTCATCCACTTTGCATAAGTACTAACAACTGTAGATAGCGGACAACCCACGAGTCGTGCAGTTTCGGAAATACTTGTTCCGAGCCTTCGAGCCATTACAATCTGCCCTCTATCAAAGTCGCTTAGATCCGCAGCCTTTCCCATCACACACAGAAGTTAGTGAAAGAATGATTTTTCAGACTCTCCAGCAGCAGTTAAATACCACGATCACGTGCCTTCCACGTCATCCAGGCGAGTTCATTGCAAAATGTAGGGGCGGTCATAATGTTTTGGCTCTTGAGTGTATATATATATATCAAAAATTTTTAAAATTTGGTGTGGGAAATGGCCAAAAATAATTGAAAACTATTTTAGAAGATAAGAAATATGGCGCAAAATATATGGAATGAACTTTACGATGATGAGCGTTGTATCAAGAGACAGCTGTATAAGAAATAAAAATAATATAATTATTATTATTGTTATTGAACAACAGAAAAATAAAAAGTATTGTCATGATTCCAGTTATTTATTATTATTATTTTTTTTTTTTCATGAGGCTTTCCTGGATATTGAGTAACTGTCATATACAAGCTCATATTTTCTTATACTTTTTAACGATTTTCAAATGTTCCACACTTCTTAATCGTATGCTGAAAAAACAAAAAAAAAAATAATAATAATAATAAAGACAATATAGCTTTAAAACATGTCATTATGCTAGCTTGTATATTTGAAAATAAAAGAAAACATTTAATTACAGCATATCATTTTTTTTTTTTTTTTTTTTTTTTTTTTTTTTTAACAAAATATTTAAAAATAAATTTTTTTGTAAAAATCGTGTATTGCAATTACAATTTATATTATTACAAATTATATTAAGAGCGATAACTGAATTTGATAAAAATGTCGAACTGTAAACATGGTTCCACCTACGCAACCATGTTTCCTCCTACGCACGGCGCAACTGGCGCTGAATTACAATCTTTTAATCTTAATCAAATTACAATATTTTACTTTGAAATAAACGTAATAAAATGATTGCATTAATTATTAGTTGATTTAATTTTTTCAACTTCCTTTTTTATATTGAAAATCACGATTTAGGTTTACACAATAATCTGATTCACCTTGCAAATAGAATAGTATTGTTTGTCTGAGAATTACTTTTCATCTAATGATTGTAATTGTTTAAACAAATATATAATCTATTATAGGATAATTTGCATAAATCCATAAAAGCCATGTGCATAATAATAATATAATAGTTAATACAAATCCATAATATTGGATCCATAATTATAAAACATAAAACATTTTGTATAAAGAATATAATTATAATTGTTTATACAAATCCGTAAATCCAAACAAATCCATAATCCTAACTGCGAAAAAAATTTATTTTATTTAACTTCTTCTAAGAATTATGTAGTTAAAAATTATAAATGTTATTTTAGAATTTTTATTTTTAGTTAAGTAATATATTCGTAAATTGATATTGAATTCATTTATTTCTCCAATAACAAATAAAGCTTTTTTACTATTGATAATATCTATATAAAGATTGTACACAATATACACTCAACAGCCAAAACATTATGACCACCCCTACATTTTGCAATGAACTCGCCTGGATGACGTGGAAGGCACGTGATCAGGTGGAAGTGGTATTTAACTGGTGTTAAGTGGTGGTATTAATCCATGCCAAGGCGGGTTGAAGCTGTGCTGCGCGCCAAAGGTGGGCCAACTCGTTATTGACAGGTGGTCACAATGTTTTGGCTCTTGAGTGTAGTTCGCCAAATATTAAATGGTCATTTAAATATACAGAATGATTATAATGAAAGTCCCACTTGTAAATGCTATAAATAAAGAACCACTCGTCACAATGAGTTCAAATCTGAACTGAAGATACTTGAAGAAGGGGAAACGGTACGACATCCACAAAGTGTATGAATAGAGGGCGCTGTAAACGGCCTAAAGAAAGTGAATTCGGCTGCCAGTGGTAGTTTGAATCGAAATGACAACGCATTTGGCATGAGTTGCACATTCAACCAGTTGTGGTGTTCAATGGCCTGGATTGTTTCGGGTTTTGGACGGAAAAAAATGACTTCCAAATCATTCGACAGTTGTGACACTGTGAGTCGAAAGCCCATCCACCAGGGTAAAGTAGTACCAAAATCGGGGGAACTTTTTTATGATGCCATACCGTTTCCCCTTTCTTCAGTATCTACAGTTCAAATGTGAACTCATTGTGACGAGTGGTTCTTTTTACAGCATTTCGATAGTGGGACTTTCATTATACATCACTGTACATCAACTAGCTATTCATTATCATAAATTTCACTAGTGCCTTATTTTATCGCCAAACTTGGCAATGTTTTACATTAGTGGAATTTATGTACGGCCTTTGGTACGAAATGAAACAATTTTTAATTAAATTGATTTTATCAACAGTTTTTTACATTAATTAGTTTAAAGGGTACTTACGTATTAACGCCACCTTAGCTACAGATTTGGCGGTTTTTAAGTGGCGCCAATCTAACAGCTACAGATTTGGCGGTTTTAAATGGCGCCAATCTAACAGCTACAATGAAGTGTATATTGGCGCCACTTAAAAACCGCCAAATCTGTAGCTGCGGTTGGCGTTCAAAAGATAACTGCGTGCGCGTGCGAACAACAAGATTACTCTTTATTGGCGCAACTATAGCTAAGGTGGTTAATACGTAAGTACCGTTTAAAGATATAGGTGATGTATACCATCTCACCCTACCCCTGCCTGGCAATATTTTTTTCTTTTTCATTTAGCTAAACGATTTAAAATCTGAAAAAGTCGCCATCTCTCGATTAAAAAAAAAATGTGTTTTATTCCTTATTACTGTCACCGTTATATAAACGGCGTCAAGAGATCTTCCCGTGAGTAAGTAGCAGGATTGACTGTAGTTTGGCAATTTTTCGGTACTTACGTATTAATGCCCCCGCAGCTACAGATTTGGCGGTTTTAAGTGGCGCCAATCTACACTTAAAATTTTTGTGACAAATCATAAAATATATAAAACACTTTATGTAAAATCAAAACACTTTCAAAATTCAAAACACTTTATTTAAAAACAAAGTAGTCAATCGGATTTCGGTGGAAAATGGGCCGATATAGAGTTTAACATAGGTTCAAAACAGTCTCTATTTTGGCGCATTGGCAGCTCTTTATTGGCGCAACTTCTGCTGCGGTGGCATTAATATGTGCGTACCAATTTTCAAAGGCTCGTAATAATAGGGAAGTTCTGAATATATAGCTGGAATTTTCGACACGCCAAAAATATTGCCAAGGGGGCTAGTATTTCAACACAAATATTTCATTTATGTAAAAGGAGGAAATTCATTTATGTATTAGAAGGAAATCATTTTATTTCACGATGAAATTAAAATTAAATTAAAAGAATTTACTCACAAAAATGGCATCTGATTTTGGAAGTTCGTATTCGTAGCAATGTGTGTGCTCGTGTTCATTTTCATCTGTTCTGGGTGGCTCTCTGTGTTTGGGTTGGTATACGTTTTGTTGGCGATGTTGATCATCTTGATCGTGGGAGTGTCGATGGCGATGTTGATCATCTTGATCGTGAGAGTGTCGATGGCGATGTTGATCATCTTGATCGTGGGAGTGTCGATGGCGATGTTGATCATCTTGATCGTGGGAGTGTTGTTGACGATGATGAGTATGTGCATGTCTTGGATAGCACACCATTTCGACTGGTTGATTCTCCAGCCAAACATCACAAACAGATGGTGTGGTACATGATAAAATACAGTTATGCGGATAACGATATTTGTCTTTAAAGAAAAACAAAAGAAATTAGCATCAATGTGAAAAGTTCGTAGGCTGACATAGATGGCGCTACTAGTATTAAATCCATATGATTTTTAGTTAGCCCTAACCTTCAAAAGACACGTGTATAAATTTAACAGCTGTTGCACTATTACTATGTGACCTTATAGCATTTTTAGTGAAGCAACTTTTGTTAGTTTGAAAAAATGGATACAAAGGAATTTCGTGTGTTAATAAAGCATTGCTTTTTGGCGAAAAAAATACTATTGAAGCCAAGGCTTGGCTCGATAAACATTATTCGGACTTTGCACCAGGAAAATCAACCGTAGAGAAGTGGTTTGCTAAATTTAAACGAGGCGAAATGAGCACCGAGGACGATGCACGCAGTGGACGCCCCAAACAGGCTGTTACCGACGTCAAAAAGGTCCCCAAAATAATTTCTGATAACCGTGAAGTGAAGTGGATCGAGATAGCTGAGATCCTAAAGATATCAAAGGAACGTGTTGGACATATCGTGAATGAATATTTGGATATGCGAAAGCTCTGTTCAAAGTGGGTGCCGCGCGAGCTCACAATCGACCCAAAACAACAACGAATGGATGATTCTAAGCAGTGTTAGGAGCTGTTCAATCGTAATAAACCCGAATTTTTGAGTCGATATGTGACAATGGATGAAACATGGCTCCATCATTTCACACCGGAGTCAATTGACAGCTGCACGTGATGAACACTAAAAATGCTATAACTTCACTAAAAGTGCTATAGCTCACATACTAATAGTGTAACAGCTGTCAAATTTATACACGTGTCTTTTGAAGGTTAGGGCTAACTAAAAATCATATGGATTTAATACTAGTAGCGCCATCTACGTGTCAGCATACGTACTTTTAGCCCATCTGTTAATGATGAATTTTTGGTTGAAATCTAGAATATTGTACCCCTCATAGCAAGCTTGCATAGCCATAGCAAATGAATATGGAATACTTGACCAATAGCACAAATCTACGGAAAATTTAAGCTGTAGCGTTCTTAAAAATTTAGAAATTATTTAATTGGTATTAATTTATTTTAATTATTAAAAATTTAAATTGCAACGTTTACTAACGTTCTAAAAGCTAGAGCTCCTAATTACGGTTGCCACAAAATCCTAATTAAACGAACTTTAGAAAGGAAATTAATTATTTAAGAATAAAATATGAGTTTTTAATAAATAAAAAATTTTTTTTTCTTGTTTGTTTCTTATTTTCATGAGTAGCAACATCATAAAAATTGTTTATGTTCTGAATCTTGTTAAGAAAGGCGTAAGTTATAAGAATAAGCTCGGAATAATCAATAATTTATCAGAATACTTATTTAAAAATATATATATTTTGTTCTTATTTACTGCAAATAAGAATTCTGAAACTAATAATCTAAATAGCAATAAAATAGGGATTCTAATAATTGCAACATTATTTTGTTCGGAAAATGAAGCTACGAATTCCTCTAATTACAGTATTGCAACCCTAAAGAAATTGGTGAAATATTCAGGGTTGCAAGATTGGCGACTACCTCAGGGATACAGTATTCTAGATTTGAACCCCAAAATGTTTTTATAATTATATCATATTTTACCAATAAAATTTTTCTTAGTGAAACAATTTGGCGATAAAGCAACAAATTTTGGCGTACAACCATTTGAGGAATAAAGTTTTGGCAGGATAGTGATAATATGTGGCGTAAAAGCAATTTAAGGAATAAAATTTGACGTAATTACTATTTGGCTACTAATATTGGCGTAATAAAATTTTTGACGATGAATTTTGCCAAAATAGCGTTTTACGATGACACCGAACTTCGGCAGCCATTTTGTTTGTTTCCTTAGCGACTTGGCGTCCCAGTTAAGGATTTTGGTGTAATAACATTTTACCGCGAAAACTATCTGGGGCATTCATTACTATGCTTACTTGGCATCCTGGCGATGTATTTGGCACAAAGGGTACAGGATTCTAGATTTTTAGCGCAGAAAATTGGAGCAAACATCTCCCATCCTTTTCGTTCTAAAGCGGCTTGCGAATTCAATATTATGTTTACTTGCCGATTGGCATCCTAGCGATGCATTTGACACAATAGTACTGGATTCTAGATTTTTACCTACTACTGTATGCTTGTGACAGTTGCAGTTTAAAAAATTATTTCTGTAATTGCTGTAATCATTTGTATGCTGTTTAATTACTGTAAATCTAAATCAATTGGCGATATATTTTGTGTTGCAATATTTTTGGTACTTACGTATTAACGCCACAGCAGCAGAAGTTGCGTTAATGCACCAATAAAGAAGCTGCCTGTGCGCCAAAATAGAGACTGTTTTGAATCTATGTTAAACTCTATATCGGCCCATTTTCCACCGAAATTAGATTGACTATCTTGTTTTTAAATAAAATGTTTTGAATTTTGAAATTGTTTTGATTTTAAGTAAAGTGTTTTATATATTTTTATGATTTGTCACACAAATTTTAAGTGTAGATTGGTGCCACTTAGAAACCGCCAAATCTGTAGCTGCGGTGGCGTTAATGCATAAGTACCAAAATTATTGCTTGTAATTACTATAACCCTAAATTAATTGGCGATATATTCCGGTTGCAATATTGGCGACTTGTCATGGTACAGGATCCTAAATTTCAACCATTAATTTTATGCGATAATAATTGTCATTAATATTTCTTATAATGTGGCATTGGTACTTACGTATTAACGCCACCGCGGCTACAGATTTGGCGGTTTTAAGTGGCGCCAATCTACACTTAAAATTTTTGTGACAAATCATAAAATATATAAAACCTTTATTTAAAATCAAAGCACTTTCAAAATTCAAAACACTTTATTTAAAAACAAAGTAGTCAATAGGATTTCGGTGGAAAATGGGCCTATATAGAGTTTAACATAGATTCAAAACTGTCTCTATTTTGGCGCATTGGCAGCTTCTTTATTGGCGCATTAGCGCAACTTCTGCTGCAGTGGCGTTAATACGTAAGTACCCTGTAATCATTTGTATGCTTTTTAATTACTGTAACCCCAAATTAATTGGCGATATATTCCGTGTTGCAATATTGGCGACTTGTCATGGTACAGGATCCTAAATTTCAACCATTAATTGGTACCTACGTATTAACGCCACCGCAGCAGAAAGCGCCAATAAAAGCTGCCAATGCGCCAAACTAGAGACTGTTTTGAATCTATGTTAAACTCTATATCGGCCCATTTTCCACCGAAATCCGATTGGCTACTTTGTTTTTAAATAAAGTGTTTTATATATTTTATGATTTGTCACAAAAATTTTAAATGTAGATTGGCGTCACTTAAAAACCCTCAAATCTGTAGCTGCGGTGGCGTTAATACGTAAGTACCAACACTTTATTTAAAATCAAAACTCTTTCAAAATTCAAAACACTTTATTTAAAAACAAAGTAGTCAATCGGATTTCGGTGTAAAATGGGCCGATATAGAGTTTAACATAGATTCAAAACAGTCTATTTTGGCGCATTGGCAACCCTTATTGGTCTGCTGCGGGGGCGTTAAAAGGTAAGTACCCTGTAATCAATTGTATGCTGTTTAATTATTGTAACCCTAAATTAATTGGCGATATATTCCGTGTTGCAATATTGGCGACTTATCATTGTACAGGATCCCTAAATTTCAACCATTAATTTTAAGCCTTAATAATTGTCTTATCTGCATTTCGTATAATGTGGCGTTTTTATGGGAGGAATCTCTTCGCCCTGTTATACTAGGTTACCTGTACAATTAAATTCCTTACGTCTTGTGTCGTATGGACACTTGAATTCCCCTGCGTAGTTCTTTTCCCATACGTCGCGTAGGCGTCCGCTCCTGATCTCGTTTTCGTCGTGGTACTGGTTAAGTTTGACAGGATCACGTGCAATGTCTTTTGGCGTGTGCGCTCCCATGGCTGGCTGACAAAGCTGCTGGTTTTAATTTTTATAATTTTTCTTCTTCTTTTTAATAATTAAAAATCTGATTGCAATTACTGGTCTGAATCTTGTCTGTACTGACTTTTCAAATCCAGTCAAACGTGCTATAACCCATTTCAGTTCGTTGCCACTTAACGTAATCAATGTTGTTAAAATGTCTCAAAACATTAATTCTGACGTCATAACATCATTTTCATATTATAATCATTTTAGGTTCGTGAAAATGCTGAAATTTCATGTGGCTATTTTGTTTATTTTTTATAAATTTTAATAATATAATAATACATAAATAATTGTTAGAATATTTTAGAATTTTCTTTTCGTGGCGCGAAACAATTCCCTTTATTTTGCAAAGTGTGCCGATGGGTCGTCAAGTTTGCTGACGTCACGCCAATGGTAAAATAAATGAAAGTAATTTTAGACGAGTTAATACAGGAAGCTACTGAATTGTTGTGAAATTAAGTATTTGAATTGGATATTATTGTGTAATGTATTATTTATGTACTCTTTCAAGAGTCCAGGTGGGCAGGATGTTGGAATTTGCAAGCTTTTACAACGCACTCTGGGTGGCGCTGTTAGCGTTATAAAACCGGTTTTCCTCCTGGACTTGCAGATGAGCTGTTACCAAGGGAGTGTTAAGATCAACTCTTTACCTACTTCAAAAAAATATCTGAATTGGTTGTATAGTATTATAAAATAACCGAAGACAAGCGATAGAAAATTATATATTTTAAGCACAAAGATGCTGTATTTGTAATACATTAGATTTTGTTTGTTCTTAGTAATAGAATAGCTTCCATGAGATCATTCACTATTGATCCAAGATGAATCTTTATGAGCCTCAGTGCTGAGAAAACGTCTCTCAGCAGTGACTCGGCATGTTGCTAAAGCAGTCACTGCTTTGCTACTGGTGGTGTTACTGAAGTTTACATTTGAAGGGCTTCCTTAGTATGAAATGTGAACAGGAATTCTCAGAATTTTGAATAAATAAAAATTATTATCATAAGGGAATCAGATTTTTTATGCTATGAACTTTCGTATAATCATATTTATATAGTATATTTAATTCTTTTGTACGTGTATTTGTCGCCGAACTCCTCTTAAGCGGCTGGGCCGATTTTGATGAAATTGTTTGAGTGGGTCCCTGGATAGTTTGGATTTATAAATGGACTCGATAGGTGGCGCTGCAATGGGTTCTTCTGTACGTGTGTTTATCACTGAACTCCCCCTGAACTGATTTTGTTAAAAGATATTTTAGTGGGTCCCTGGATAGTTTGGATTTATAAATGGACCCAATAGGTGGCGCTGCAATGGGTTCTTCTGTACGCGTGTTTATCACTGAACTCCTCCTGAACGGCTGAACTGATTTTGATTAAATGTGTGTGTTTGAGTGGGTCACTGGATGGTTTGGATTTACAATTGGACCCGGTAGGTGGCGTTGCGATCAGATCCCAGGATTTTTTTTTTTTTTTATTTTCAGGGCAGAACAACGTTTGCTGGCCATTTTAGTTGAATATATTTTATTGCTGCCAGGCAGTCATGCTGCGTTCAAAGCATTTTTTCTCTCTCGTGAATGTGCTGTGGATATGCTAAAAAGCACATTTGAAAGCCGTTTAAGTCTGTAATTTCCTTCTTACTGAAATCAACGCTAGAGACACTCAAACAAATTGGTTCTCCATAAAAATACAAGACAATGTAAATTTATTTTCACGTGTTATTTCAATCGAAGCATTTTTGCATTCATAGCATTTTCTCGAATACATATCTAAAATGAGTGAGTGTCCCCATTAAAAAAAAAATAATAATAATAAATGGTCACTCGAAACAGAAATCACAGTCAATGACACTCGGCAAAAAGTCAGACTGGGAGGAGGGAGGAAACGATTCAAGAGCAACCTTCCTGAATGAGGGGTGGGGGTCATCTATATTCCCGACAGACTTTTTCGACATTCTGATGGGGAGGGGTCGGCTGCGATTACTCGGAAGCTCTTCATTTCTAATGTGTCCGAAATGATGTACTCTGAGTCATTCTCCCCCACACCCCTCGTTACCCCCTTTCACTGGGCGTAAAGAAAATGGTTGAACATTTTGCACGACTTTTTGACTTATTCAAGATATAATGGATTTAAAGTAACCGAAAACAGTTTTCAGTTGGTTTCTAGGGTCATGATAAGTCGAGATGCAGTTGAGTGAAAGTCGGTAATATTTTTTTTGTTCTAATGCTGCTGGCAAACACTTAGACACTTGTATTTGATGCCTTAAGGCAAGCGCTGTACCGACGTTACTCACTTTGTATTACCTAGGAGGTGCATGTAGCTTGAAGATAAGCTACGGAGTAACAATACCTCCCGCAACGCTCTACGATCTTGTCAGACCTATGGTTTAAAGTAGATTCCGAACCACTACGAACATCCATGGCACCGCCGGGATTCGAACCCGAAACCTGCGGTACAGAGAGCCAGAGCGCTAGCCACTCGGCCATTCTGGCCCTAAGAAACGTCGGTAATGTTCGCGCAGTAAAACAAAAATGACTTCTGCTAATACAATTTTGTGCTTCTGGATATAGTTCTGGAGATGAATACATTTTTAATTGGAATTCAAGTTTCTTTTTCATATTTGGCATCATTTCTTGGCGGTATTAAAATGAATAGTTCCGTCGAATAAATACATTTTTCTTAAAAGGAATTGCCACATTTATATTTAATTTTTCTTTTTCCTTCCATACATTTTGTATTCAATTCTTTTTCCTTCCATACATTTCTATATTCTGTTTCTCCTTTTTCTATATAATTTGGTGTGTTAAATTGTTTTCTAATGTATCTTTATATATATAATTCTTCTGTGCGTGTGTTTGTCACGGAATTCCTCCTGAACGCTGGATCGATTTTGATGAAGTTTTTGTATGTGTTTGACCAAACATGGAGAATATTTTCATGCTATCCACTTTGTTGTAAGTGATCACCAGAGGGTGCTGCAGTCTATTCACTTCTATACCGTTCAACCCATCGCTATGAAAATGGGTTATAATATGCATTCGAGTATGGAAAATACATCAGCGCTGTCCACTTTAGTGTGACTTGCCACCAGAGGGTGCTGCCGCATTTCATCTTATACACTTTTCAAACGATATCCATGAAAATGAGTATGCATCTATATTGGAACATGGAGAATAGATTTGCGATATGGCATTTTCTACAATGCAAATTTCTTTTCGCACGAAATTAGTGTACTGCATTAAATGATCTACATCTATAATTAATTTTTTTTTTTTATTTTGCAAATAAAGTGTAATTTTTTCCCTTTCTTAAATTCATCTTTAATAGACGGCAACAAGAATTCGTTTGGAATACATAAAATACTAACTTACACATACATTTTACATTCGAATTTTTCTAATACATGGTTTATTTATTTATATTATATATAAATAGGTACTCGGAAAAAAAGCTGCTGTGATTTTCCAACCCAAGCTCTTTTCGTAAATAAAATCATCTTCCCCGAACGATTCGATCCCCCTCGACGGGCAAATCTGGAAAAGGCATTCAGGGTGGGGAGTGGCGAATTCATATTTCCTTGTCCACCCTTATGAAAGGAGAGAAAAAGCAAACCAATCCCCATCTCAATCACAATGGCATGACAGATGGCCGGATCAGTCCGGCCGTGCTCTCTCCTCCGGGGAGCGTGCCGGATCACCTCCGCCGAATTAATTAGACGACGACTCTCAATGCAAGCTGTTACAGCTCTGGGACGGGGCAGGGCGTAATGAACCGGCTCGCTTCAAAGAAAGAGGCAGGATATTAGTCATCGTTTGCTGCACCCCCACCCCCCTGTTATGGATGACCTTTGGAGAGGGGGAGGACATTGGGATGACTCTCGGCGAAAACGAAACTGGACTCTCTGGAGTTGGGGAAAGTTATTTGTTGCGAATTTTTAGGCTAGGCTACTTCCAAATCAAATTATTAAATCAGATTACTACTGTGCCTAAAAAGTAAGACCAATTTTTTTTTTTCAAAAAAACTCTTTATTTATTCTTCCAAATGTATTTCATCGCCTTCAAGGTAATCCCCTCTGGACACAATGCACTTATGCCAACTTTGCATACTAAAAAGTCATCGGCATAGATGGCCTTCTAAGTGCGCACCGATTCACGTCGAATCTCTTCAATGGACACAAAACAGTCTCCCGGAGTGATCTTTTGAGTTTAGGGAATAGCCAGAAGTCCTGTTGTGGAACGACATGGGTTTCATTTTTGGCGAAAATGTCACGAAAAATCAATGCAGTGTGAGCTGGCACATTATCGTGATGTAAAAATCAAGAGTTGCCTTTTCATAAATGTGGCCTCATTTTGCGAATAGCTTCACACAAACGACGCATAACATTCAAATAATATTCCTTGTTGACAGTTTGTCCCGGCGGAAGGAATTCATAATGCACCACGGTAATCGAAGAAAACAGTCAACGTGACCTTGATTTTTGAGCGACTTTGGCTTGCTCTTTTCGGTCTTGCCTCATTTTTGTCAATTTGGTAATTTCCGGATCGTAAGCATAAATCCAAGTCTCATCTTCAGTTATGATGCTTTTCAACTTGTCCTAATAGTCAGAAAGCATTGTTTCACACACTTCAACGCGACGATTTTTTCGAAAAAATTCAGTGTTTTCGGTACCAATCGAGTTTGGATGCTTTTGAAGCCCAAAACATCTTTTAAAATGGAATTGACCGATCCTTTTGAAATTCCAACATCATCAGCAAGGTCTGTAATTGTAAATCGATAGTTTGCAAGCACGAAATCTTTAATTTTTGGACTTCCAGGTTTGAAGGAGCTCTTCGAGGTTCGAGGTGAGCTTCGTCGGTTGAGGTTGGTGGTCGACCAGAGGGCTCTTCGTCTTCAATGCGTTCTCTGCCTTCTTTGAAGTGTTTATACGACTTGTAAACATTTCTTTCCGATATAGTTTGCTCACCGAATCTCTTCTGCAACATTCTATACGTTTCCACACACGAACATTCATTCCGCAAAAAAAAAAAAATTGAATGCAAGTTCTTTGCTCAATTCATTCAGACATTTCAAAACTCGCCGAAATCACTTTTAGCGTCTCGTAAAGCCAAGCGTAACTCAAACATTAATGAATATTTTGATGTGAAATTGTACACAGATTTCAAAGACAGTGCAAACAACCTAAAAAAAAAAGAAAAAAAAAAAATTGAAATTCCATGTGACTAGGAATTTTAAATTGAAAATTGGTTTTACTTTTTGGACACAGTAGTAATTAACAACAGATTAATTAAAATAACTTGCTTCTTTATATTTCTTGTTATAATATAAAGGTTTTGTATAAAGTTTTACTTAAATTTCATTATAGAAAGAATTGTGTAACAATTTAGCGTGAAGATAGGCTTGAACTACGAAACTGTCAGTAATTGATGATGTTACTTAAGTAATATTACCTAAAATTAGTAGATATCCTGTTTCGTGGGTGGCGGGGGAAAGCAGATGTCTGCGTCACCTCTGACGCAATGAAAAATGCATATTAAAATCGGTCTCACCGACTGTTTGCCCCCATTGAAATCTGTCCCATGAACAAGTAGCGAGTAAGAGTGCGCACTTGACAAGCGTAAACACAAAAGACGAGCTGGCTTGGACGGCGCCAAATCTTTATCACACTCAGCTTTGTTTGAAAAGACACTTACCACGGAGAGAGCTGGTTTACGGAAAAGATGACGAGCCTATATCTCCTTTGTTTGAGTTCGCGATTAAGACCATGCCTCCCGATTTTCTGTGGCGTCGATGCTTTGGCTGGTTTTATTTATTTATTTTTTTAAATTCTTTTTCGTAATGTCTTATCCGCTTTTGGAACCGTGTTCTCGAACTTTTGGGTCGCTAGATTGCTGCTGATCGTTATTGTAATTAACAGTAGAAAAAAAAAATAGGGATATCCTTTAAATTTTCTTGATAAATGAAAACGATAATATTAAAAAAATAATAATTACTATGATGAGGACGACGATTTGCCAGGTTGACGGAGAGCCTTGGTTGTTTAACAACCCCCTGCTTTGTGAATGAGAGAAGTTTCTTAAGTTTTAAGCCCATTGATTAGATAGAAAAGGAGTAAGATATATATATATTATTGGGGCATGAATGACTAGCTGATGACTTAGTGACTAGCGCTCGGTATCACGGGTTTTTATTTCCTCTGCTTCCATTTTACTTTTTTTTTTTCTTTGCAAATGAATTTAATAAACATAAAAAAAGACAAAATGCATCTATTAAATTCACATCTATTTTATTTTTTCATAAAGCGTGAATCACAGCATATGCCCGACTCATGACTAAGAGGCAACGTGCGCCGCTGATGAGCCTTAGGATTGAGGTTTCATCCGCTGGCGGCTACTTTGTCGACACTGTTTCAAAAACGAGGAATCTCGATGATGTTTGAGATGTTCAGCATCTTCCTGAAACAGTTGACGATTATACAATTAATTTTTATGAAACTTGCGCGAAAAAAAACAAAAAGCATGTCCACATATTGTACGAAACAAAAAATCCCAACACTTAGTGTAAATCAGCATCCTGAAATTGAAGTGTATTACGGTAAAAATAATAGTAATAATCATAATCTTGAAAAACATTTTTTTTGTTGCTTAATAAACTTTATCTTTTATAAACTTTTCAACAAACTTTGGCTGGAAGAAATTTAGTAATCTTTGCAATTTAAATAAAAGTGAAATTTCAATAAACTTTTCGAGTGCGACTCAACTTGTACCTTGTTATTTTATTTTTGCATCTCTTTTCTTATTGCAGATTATTACTGAGATCCTTGGCCACGTAGCGGCCACTAGCTCCTTCATTGTAAAATGTTGAAACATAGCGGTGGTCTCATGCCCTTTGAGTTAATAAGCGAAATAGATAATTAAATGCCCTTTTTTTTAAATATTTATTTATTTAATAAAATTATAAAATGAAAATAACAAAAATTTCAAAAGTGTAGATGTTGATGAAATCAGTTGCATGTAAAAAAAAATAATTATACATAATTAAAACAGAAGCAAACTTTTTTCATCTAGGCAGTTGTAAGGAATTAATTTAAAATATTTAGAACAGTGCGAGGTCTTTTTGCTATGTTTGATGGAAGAAATATCATAATCGTAATTTTTGTAGGATATTTAATACAGGGTTATTGATGTTTCGCATATCATTATAGAATGGAGTAGAAATTTTGTGAACAAATTGTCTTAAACGTGGAATCGGGAGAGCTCGTCTAATATCGTCATTACGAAAGTACCAGGGTGAATTCGTTAACATTCTGAGAGTTTTGTTCTCAAGCCTTTGAATCATTTCAAAATGTGTACGTGCGACAGAACCCCAAACTGGGCTTGCATAAGCTAATACTGGACGAAGATAAGAGATATATTAGAATTTTGAGATTAAGAGGTAAAGCTGAATTTCTATTGATTAAAGGATAGAAAATTCTAAATTGAGTATTGAATTTATTTCTAAGGTTGTAGATATGCGATCTGTAGTTAAGTTTACTATCAAGAATAATTCCTAAGTACTTAGTTTCTTTAGACCTAACCTTTTAGTGATATAATTAGTATATATTTTAATGTTAGGAGAGTTATAGGATTTTTTGCAAGTGAAACATCTCTTTTTTTACAAGCGATTTTTGTTTCTGTTGCAGGCGATCGCCATCGTGAGCGAGATGTTCACGAAGCACAAGGAGCTCTACCAGCAGGCGTTAGTGGCATCATTCTATCCATCTTTCATCTATCAGGTAATGTGTTCATCGGATTTTCTTGCTCAAGTCATAAAATAAATACATGTTTTTAAATGTTTATATTTATTAAATGTTATGAATTGAAAAAACTCCGTGGGAAAAAAAATTGATAATACTTCGTATGAGATAAAACAAAAATTGACAAATTGACTTCGTTTGAAAGTAAATAAACAAAAAAACAAATTAAGAAAACGTTGAGTAACAGAAAAATAGACAATAGGTTCTGTGAGAGTAAAATAAAAAAAAAAAATGACAAAATTGTATGCAAAAGAAAAATAACCAATATAAAAAAGCGAAAAATATACAAAACAAATTGACAGAACGTTGTGTGTGAGAAAAATAAACATAAAAAATTGACAAAACTTCAAATGAGAGAAAAATTGAGATTGAAAATTGTGAGATCTAGGGGGGGGGGAAGGAAGAAGAAAAAAATCTTCGTATTTGAGAAAAATTTTAAAACATTGACAAAGCATTGTGTGAATGTAAATAAACATGCAATTAACGAAACATTATGCAATAGAAAAACAAACAAAAAATTGACAAAACATGGTGAGTTAGAGGGAAAAAAAAAATGATAAAACTTTTGTGTAACAAAGAAATAAACAAAGAATTGACAAAACGTTGTGTGAGAGAAAAATAAACAATCTTTCTAAATGGTATAATAATTGTAGACGGTGAAAGAAAACAGGAATTTGATTAAAAGTAGACAAAAGGCGATGCGCTTCCCACATGGGGCGTGGATGAAAGAGAGCCTTGGATCGAAGTTGCAGATAAGAATTTAAAAAGGGCCTCAAGAGAGAAGAAGGCCGAATCGATGATTAATGAAGTGCTGATACTGATCGAACAGTTTCGTCTTGGTGGGAAATGCGAAAATTATAAATAGTCAGGAAAATATTGTCCCTTTGGTATTTCTCCCTAGTTCTTAAATGTGTGGCCGACTCATGGCAACTTGAACAGCTGAAGTGCAGAAGAATCCATTTGAGGAATTGTTGTAATCACTGCCTTCAGAGACTCGGTGGAAATTATGACAATATGTGTAATGCATCTAGCATCGACTGCATGGTGGGAGTTTTCCGGGGTTTTTCCCATATTACACGTCGAAGTGAAGTAGTTATTTCTAAAAGTCCACCCTTATCATTCGTCAGTGAGCTGATATGCATTGATGTTGCACCCTAACTGGTGAAGAAATGAAAATATTCTTAGATGCATATCTTCAGTTGCGGTTTCTACTATGATAAATTTATATATAAAAATTCTTTTATATAATTATGACATCAAAAACTCTCTGTGAGACTAAAAGCGTTTTGTAAGTTTTACGCCGTAGTTATAAAAATAGAATTTGATTATAAACTGAAGAACAGTCGTGAATCACCCGTGTATTATTATGCCCATGACATGTTGGAATTTATTGATTTACTGTTGTAAGTATTTTATTGTGTACTGTAATCTTTATTTTTGAGTATTCTAAAGTATTTTGCACCATTTTGTTGAACACTGTAGTAAGTATTTTGTTGAATATTGTAACAAGCATTTTATTGAGTACTTCAGTGAGCATTTTGTTGAGCACTGTAGCAAGCATTTTGTGAGCACAGCAGTAAGAATTCTGTTGAGAACTGCAGTAAGCATTTTGTTTTTGCAGCTTCGCCGCGTGGACCCGAAGATCGTGACCGCCCTCACCTTTCGTCCCAAGTTCGTCTCCCTGACGGACATCCCGAACGGCAAGCCCCGATTCGACGGCGCCCTCAAGAACGCCCTGGCTCGGGCGGGGGGACTTCGCCCTGGAGTGGGCCTTCCACAACCTCCTCTGGTACGTGACGGGGTTTCGGCCGTCCTCGTCCACAAGGACTACCTGTCCGCGTAAGTTGCTCTCCCACAAATCCCTATTTATCCATGCTGTGAATATTTTTACCTTCCCCTCTCCTCGTAATAAGTGAAAACGTGCCCAACTCTCTTTCACAACTGACTTAACGCTTTTTTCAATTAATGTTTCAGTCAATATACAGCTTGTTCGAAAACCATATACGAAAAGGTGAAATAAATTACTATTTGTGGTTAAAGAATGAATAAAGCTAACATTTTTTTTATGTGAAAACATCTATAAAATCGGTATTGGTTCAGGATTGAAGCGTTAAATTATTGTTCTTGTTGTTTTTACTAATCCTCTTGGTGCAGGAAAGCCTACACCAGGTAGAAGACCCCGTCGCTGACGTCTGGTCCATGACTAAGGGTAATATGCAGCTTCCACTTGAGCGAGGAACCACGAGGGCTGAAGACTGACTCAACCTCAAGACAACGCTCTACGATCCTATGAGACCCCGGGACCTACGGTTTAAAGTGGATTCCGAACCAATTACAAACATCCATGGCACTGCCGGACTTGGACCCGAAACCTGTGTAGAGCGCTGGACACTCAGCCGTCAGGCCCTGGGGTGTTAAGTTTTCATGTTCAGCAATGGATTGACTTAAATGTTAATAACTTCAAAGCTAAAGCTATACATAATTTGGAAAATCTAAATATATCATCATGTGTAGAGGAAAGATGGAAGAGTCTGATGCGCTGCGTGTTCAGTTCCTGCAGTTGTGCCGCAGATGCCTTAGGAAAGTGATCGATGGCTCATTGGAAAAGGTCTCGCCGAGATCTAATTCAATATAAAAATAAAATACACGATAAAACAAAATTTATACGTAAATCCAAAAGAAAACAAGTAATATAAAAAAAAATTTTTAAAAAGTCAATTCCTACTTTTTTTCCACTCTATTGCAGAAAGTTCTCTATAAACAATTTTCATTCATTTTTTTAGGTTAGAAAAAATTCTCTCTCTCTCTCTTACATACACACTTTCTCTCTCACTAATTTATTCGCATGTTTCATTTTCTGTTTCATAAGAGAAATTTTTTTCTCCCATATAAAACTAAAATGAATTAATTAAATTTAAGTGCTGAATTAATATTTGAAAAACCTGTATTAACATCCAGTGTCATCCACTACAAGTTAAAAAAAAAATGTATTTGAACTTGAGTGGATGAATTAAAAGTATTTTATGAACGATTGAAAATTTGAACAAGATGATATATAGGGAGAGTGTGAGCTATTAGAAGGAATTGAAAAAAAAAATAATAATAATGTAGGCTGACATTTTGCAATGTCTGCTTATATGCAACTAAAGTCGAAGCAAAATTAGAGGATATGCATTTCAGAAGGTACAAGGACACAAGACGAATCCAAAAAGGCACACGGAGATATACAACGTTAATAAAGGGCCGGGGGTCGAAGGGAAGCACCCATTACTCCTGTTAACATCACCATCGAAACATTCACCTAGCCCAGGGGTCGGCAACCTGCGGCTCGCGAGCCACATGCGGCTCTTTGAATGTGAAGCTACGGCTCTTTAGTTCCATCCGCAAATATTATTTATTTTATCAAAAAAAAAAAAAAAAAAAAAAAAAAAAAAAAAACCATTTAAAAATCGTTCTGAATCAATTAACGAGGATTAGGCATCAAGTTATGAGTTAAATTTATCCAAACTTTTTAAAACCATGCAAAGCCAACGCTCCCATTCAATTTATTTGCTCAAATGTATGTTATTGTTTTTTTTTTATTTTAATTACTAGTTACATTGTTTAGTAAAGTTTAAATTTTCTACTTGAATAACCATGCAAAGCCATCGCTCCCATTGAAATTGTTTGCTCAATTGTTTGTTATTGAATTACAAGTTAGTGTTGTAAGTAAATGGTTAATTGTTTTAATTTTTTACTTAAATAATGAGTAATTATCTAATAATGCCATATATATATTATCAAATTTGTTGTGAAAAACACTACTAATATATGAATATTTTTCTTATGAATAAATATATTATTTTTTTTTTTTTAACAAAAAACTTTATTTATGCGAGTACTATTTATTGTTGGCAAGAAGAAAAATTTTGTGGCCCTTTAAAAACTTTGAAATTTTGTAAATTGTGATTTTGGCTCTTCCTACTCAAAAGGTTGCCGACCCCTGACCTAGCCGAAATGTTGTATCATAAGGATTTTTTTATTTCTTTTCTAGCAGACTAATTTTAAATTATTAAGCAAGTTCAGTAAGACGTTATAACCACTGAAATGAGAAATGAAAATCAGAAATGTAATTTGATAATTAGATAAAACAAAAACTGTATTGATTTCATATATTTTAATATATGTGAGTTATATATATATATACACTGAAGTGACAAAAGTCATGGGATAGCAATATGCAAATTTTCAGATGGCAGTAGCATCGCGTAGAACAGGTCTAAATGCGCAGTGCTTTCGCAGAGCTTTCATTTCTGTTCAAGTTATTCATGTGAAGAGGTTTTGACGTAACGATGACCGAACGACGGGAATTAACAGACTTTGAACGCGGAATGTTAGTTGGAGCTAGACGCATGGGTCATGCCATTTCGGAAATCGTTAGGAATTCAACATTCCCAGATCCACTGTGTCAAGAGTGTGCCGAGAGTATGACATTTCAGGCATAACATCCCACCATGGACAGCGCAGTGGTCGACCGCCTGCACTTAACGACCGAGACCGGCGACGTCTGCAAAGAGTCGTAAATTCTAACAGACAAGCAACACTGCGTCAAATAGCCGCAGAAATCAATGTGGGACGTACAAGGGACTTGTCTGTTAGAACTGTGCGGAGAAATTTGGCTTTCTTGGGCTATTCCAGCAGAAGACCGACTCGAGTGCCTTTACTGACAGAACGACATCGCTTCCAGCGACTCTCGTGGGCACGTGAGCATATCGGTTGGTCCCTAGATGAATGAAAAACCATGGCCTGGTCCGATGAGTCACGATTTCAGTTGGTAACAGCTGATGGTAGGGTTCGAATGTGGCGCAGACCCCACGAAGCCATGGACCCAAACTGTCAGCAAGGCACTGTTCAAGCTGGTGGTGGCTCCGTAATGGTGTGGGCTGTTTTTTCATGGCATGGACTTGGTCCTCTGGTGCGACTGGACCGAACATTGACTGGAAATGCTTATGTTCAGCTACTTGGAGATCACTTGCAGCCATTCATGGACTTCATGTACCCAAACAACGATGGGATTTTTATGGATGACAATGCGCCATGTCACCGGGCCACAACTGTTCGCAATTGGTTTGAAGAACATTCTGGACAATTCCAATGAATGATCTGGCCACCTAGATCGCCCGACATGAATCCCATCGAGCATTTATGGGACATCATCGAGAGGTCTGTTCGTGCCCAAAATCCTGCACCATCCACGTTTTCACAATTATGGACGTCTATCGAGACAGCATGGTTCAACATTCCTGCAGAAGACTTCCAACGACTTGTTGAGTCCATGCCACGTCGAGTTGCTGCAGTTCGCCGGGCGAAAGGAGGGCCGACACGATATTAAGAGGTATCCCATGACTTTTGTCACTTCAGTGTATGTGTATATATATATATATATATATAATTCTTCTGTACCATGTGTTCGTCGTTTGTTAAACGGTTGGACCGATGTTGGAGAAATTTTTTGTCTGTGTTTGACAAAACACGGAGAATGTTTTTATGCTATCTTCTTTGTTATGAGTCGCCACCAAAGGGTTCTGCAGTTTATGAACTTCTATACTGTTCCACCCATCGCTATGAAAATAGGTAATAATATATGTTCGAGTACGGAAAATAAGTTGACGCTATCCACTATATGGTTACTTGCCACCAGAGGGTGCTGCAGCCTTTCATCTTACAGATCAGGGGTGGGCAAACTTTTTTTGGTCGCGGGCCAAAAAAAAAAAAAAAAAAAAAAAAAAGTTTGGTGGGCCAAGATAAATTTTTCTAAAACTTTTAAAAACAATATATGAGTATTACAATTTAAATATGTTAATGAGATCAACAAAATTGCGATTTCATTTTTAAAATTTATATTATATAGGGGTTCGAAGTGAGATGTACCGATTCTAAAGAACGAGGCAAAATGCTCATCAGTCAGTCTACTTCTGAAATAATTCTTTCTAAGGTTCATAGTTGAAAACACTTGTTCACATAAGATGAAGCAAACATAGCATAGTGAGATATTAAATTTGAGAAAGTTACTTTCGATAATGATTTGTAAAACTCTAACTTTGGCATATTTAGAAACAACTGCTTGAGATGATTGTTAGATTACAGCTCAATTGATTCAACCTGGAAATTTGATCTCACTGCTTCACTATTTACATTGAAAGGCATGGTAAAAATTTCCAAATAGAGAAAGTAAAAAAGATCACCAGTACTTTGAAAAAAAGGAAGAAAAAAATATTTTATCAAAGTAGAAAAGGAGATGGATATATAATATATATTTCTTTTAATTTGCCTCCGACCGGCAAATTAAAATTCTATCCGCGAGCCGGATAGAACCTTCCGACGGGCCGTAGTTTGCCTATCCCTGTTACACACCGTTCAAACGATATATATGACAATGAGTATGCACCTATATTGGAAGATGGAGAAAATAGTCTCGATATGTCAGTAGGTCCCGGTCTGTTTAGCCCAAAGTATGCACAAGATGACCGTAGAGCGACAAATCAAATCGCGATATGTCATTTTCTACAATGCATTTTTTTTTTTTTTTTTTTTTTTGGCAGGACCACACATGCCGGATTCTGCTAGTATATATATATATATACTAACAAAAAAAAATAAAATTAATAATTGTCCAATATAAAATTGAAATTTTCTGTAATTCAAAGAGAATTTTATGTATTAATTATATTTTTATATTAGGCTGCAAATTTGACTCCCCTGTGTAATTTTTTTTTTTTTTTATCTTTTTTTGTTGCGCGGAGCCTTGTAAGTTCTTAATTGTGATTCAAGTTTTAAGATGGCGATCTAGCCGGAGCAGCTGGTTTTCCCGCCATGTGGAGGGGGCGGCCATCCATCACGGGTCCGCGGTGCTTATCGGGCCTATTAGCGCACAAGGGCCCCGATAAGGCCCTTGGAAGGCGACCGGGCGGCGTGTGAACCGAGAGCGAGGGCAGCCAGCCGGGAACCGCCTTTTCGACCCGGCCGTTCTCGAAGGCCGCTTGCAATAGCGCTTTGGATTTTACGTTGTCGCATGGCCAGGATTGGGTGGAAGCTTGCAAATTCATTGGTCATTTCTAATATGGGAAAAAAATTATTCAGTCTCAAAAAGTCATAATAATGGCTGAAAGTAGTTTTTTTTAAGACAACCACAAATTAAAAAAAGAAGAAAAAATCAAGTTTTTGAGTTGTTACTTTATGCTGATATCTCAGCTAACGAAGAAAACAAAAAAAGAATTTTTGATAGATAATATGAGAATTTACCTCAATTCATTCTCTCGTAGTTATTAGAAAGGTAAATTGGTATATAATGGAAACATTTTTAATGTTAATAAACATTTTTTTACACATTTTTAACTAATGAGTTTGGCAGAAATACGAAATATTTCATTCGCATAAAAAATGCTTAACCCTAGTATTTAGTTTAGTTCAAATTATGTGTTGTGTTTTGATAAATCCTCAGTGTCCTGCAGTACGGGACGGACATCAGACGAGTAATCTACCCATGCATAGAGGGAGAGGGGCTGCTTCTGTTGGGATGGAGCATCCGTAGGAAGAAGTCTGGCTGGGCTCTTTGACGATCTTAAGATTATATCAGACCGTGACCTACTGCTTAAAGTGGATTCTGAACCACTACAAACATTCATGGCACCGCCGGGACTCGAATCCGACCTGTGGGACCGAGCGCCAGAGTGCTACCCACTCGGCTATTCAGGCCCAGTTCAAATTATTTGATCATAATTGAAATAGATTAATAGTAATAAATTGGCTTAATGCCTGCATGGAATTACTTTGAATGTTGAGACCGAAAAGGAACTATTTATAGATACGTGTGCTTAAAATATGTGTTTTCTGGATGAGTGCATCATTGTTCATCTGAGTATCATTAACTTAACGATGGTTGTCGAGCGAAGCAAGCAGTTCCGTCCACTGTTGCGCTTTTTCACAACCCCGTCTTTCTTTTCTCAGTGTTTCAAATATGTAAAAATCTTCCAATGCCATTCGTAGGCTACGAATCTACAAATGGAATTGTATTTATTGTTTCTTATCCAACTTGGTAGACAGCCACTTCTAGACCCAGTCCAAGAATCCGTATGGTCTCATGGAAGGAGGACATGGCAGCTTCTGTTGTGTTGGAGAACCCGTAGGTAGAAGTAGTCTGACTTGGCTCCGTGACGCTGAAGAAGGAGTGCAGTGCCTTCCGGGAGGATTTTAAGGACCTTCATTTGCGTATCGTATTGAGAAAACTCCACCAAGTCGTCCGACTCACGAGGCAAGATGCTGAGCATCACAAAGGCCAAAGAGAAGCAAGGTCTAGAACAAAACCACCAGCGAATGGAATCTCGACCCTAGTGCTCGCCAGCGGTACACGTTGTCACCGAGTCACAAGCTAGGCACAAATAACGCTGTAAGATTTTATAGGGGCTCACAACCAGTAGGATGGCCCATGTTAAAATCATCCGCAGCATCCGTACTGGTTTCAGAAATGAGGAGATTCGATGCCGATTGTGGCAACTTTTTTTAAAGTCTCACATCGATAATTAGGCTGCCTCGTGGGTGTTTTCTGGTTTCTCCCATACGAAAGGCAGTGTGGGACACTTATTCCTCTCATCATCGGAAAAGAATGTAAATGGTGATTCATTTTGAATGCCAGAATCGATCTGAAATTGTTAGTTGGGCCAACACTTCCTATAAGCAAGCAGTTATGAGCATTAAAACAGTTTTATCCCATTTACAACTGACGTTGCAAAAACGCATTATTATATACACTACATTTTTTTTTGGAATAAAAAAAAGTAGTGTATGTAATAATGTAGTAATAAGTAGTAAAAAAATCAACATTTACTTTTTCGGACTTTTAAACCGTAGATTCGTTTGCAGGTTCAATAAAAAGAAAATCAACATTTACTTTTCCGGACTTTTAAACCGAAGATTCGAAAAGAAAATCAACATTTACTTTTCGGACTTTTAAACCGAAGATTCGAAAAGAAAATCAACATTTACTTTTTCAGACTTTTAAACCGTAAGTTTCAGGTTTAATAAAAAGAAAATCAACATTTACTTTTTCGGACTTTTAAACCGAAGATTCGAAAAAGAAAATCAACATTTACTTTTTCGGACTTTTAAACCGGAGATTCGAAAAGAAAATCAACATTTACTTTTTCGGACTTTTAAACCGAAGATTCGAAAAGAAAATCAACATTTACTTTTTCAGACTTTTAAACCGTAGATTCGTTTGCAGGTTTAATAAAAGAAAATCAACATTTACTTTTCGGACTTTTAAACCGAAGATTCGAAAAGAAAATCAACATTTACTTTTTCGAACTTTTAAACCGAAGATTCGAAAAGAAAATCAACATTTACTTTTTCAGACTTTTAAACCGTAGATTCCTTTGCAGGTTCAATGAAAATAAAATCAACATTTACTTTTTCAGACTTTTAAACCGAAGATTCGAAAAGAAAATCAACATTTACTTTTTCGAACTTTTTAAGATTCGAAAAGAAAATCAACATTTACTTTTTCAGACTTTTAAACCGTAGAAGGTTCAAGAAAATAAAATCAACATTTACTTTTTCAGACTTTTAAACCGAAGATTCGAAAAGAAAATCAACATTTACTTTTTCGAACTTTTTGAAGATTCGAAAAGAAAATTAACATTTACTTTTTCAGACTTTTTAAACCGAGATTCCTTTGCAGGTTCAATGAAAATAAAATCAACATTTACTTTTTCAGACTTTTAAACCGAAGACTTCGAAAAAGAAAATCAACATTTACTTTTTCCGAAGATTCGAAAAGAAAATCAACATTTACTTTTTCAGACTTTTAAACCGTAGATTCGTTTGCAGGTTCAATGAAAATAAAATCAACATTTAAGACTTTTAAACCGAAGATTCGAAAAGAAAATCAACATTTACTTTTTCAGACTTTTTAAACCGAAGATTCGAAAAAAGAAAATCAACATTTACTTTTTCAGACTTTTAAACCGTAGATTCGTTTGCAGGTTCAATGAAAATAAAATCAACATTTACTTTTTCAAATTCGAAAAGAAAATCAACATTTACTTTTTCGGACTTTTAAACGAAGATTCGTTTGCAGGTTCAATAAAAAGAAAATCAACATTTACTTTTTCGGACTTTTAAATAGATTCATCTGCAGGTTTAATAAAAAGAAAATCAACATTTACTTTTCGGACTTTTAAACCGAAGATCGTTTGCAGGTTCAATAAAAGAAAATCAACATTTACTTTTTCGGACTTTTAAACCGTAGATTCATCTGTAGAATCAATACAAAGTAAATTAACCAGACTTTTTAGCCAAATATTCGCCTGTAAATTTACATAAAAGAAAATTCATTTATTTTTCGGACTTTTTAATCTACGATTCGTCTACAGATTCAATAAAAAAGAAAATCAACATTTAGTTTTTGGACCTTTAACGAAAGATTCGTCTGCAGGTTCATTTACTTTACTTTTTACTAGCTTTTACTTTTCGGAATTTTAAGTCGAAGATTGTGCTGTAGATTCAATACAAAGTAAATCAGCCAGACCTTTTAGCCACATATTCGTCTGTAGATTTACATAAAAGGAAATTCATATATTTTTTCGGATTTTTTTAAATCGAAAATTCGACTACAGATTAAAAAAAAAAAAAAAAGAATAAGAATTTTTATGTCGTATTTTTAAACCAAAAACTCGTCTGCAGGCTCGATTAAAAAAAAAATCAAGATTTTTTTTTATTAACCAAAAAATCGTTTGCAGATTAATTAAAATTCGAAATCGTATTATTTTTTATGTTCTTGCCACAAACGATTAAAGTTTTTAAATGAAGAAAGAAACTGGTTTTAGCTTTTCAGTAATAGCAGCTATGAGTTAGGTATTATTAAGAGCGAACTCTTCGATTATTTAGAACACTACGTGAATGTAACTTTTGTTGAGAGACGGATTAATCACTTGGTAACCACAATCTCCGGTTTTTCCTCAAAGTGGAGTCTTTTTTGTTGTAAGTGCATTGCAGAAGAAATTTAAATTGAATGCGTTATGAAGATCTCATCACAGTAATCTCGGTTGCTGTTTGAGTAATATCTTACATCTTCGAAAATGAGCACCAACCCGGATGCAATAGTTATACCATGCAATTTAATTCTTTTTAAAAAAGTGGAAAAAAATTATAATTTCAAGGATAAAGAAGTTTGAAACTATGTTTGAAATTTGCACCATTTCTTGTGTACACTTAAAATTTGTCACATCAATTTGATATAATGCCCCATAAAATTATTTACTTATGTGTGATTCTTCTTATAAGGAAAAAAATGTAAATAATTAAAAAAATTTCTGAAGATTTGAGTACGAAAAGGACACCACTCAATACAGCATTTTTTTTTATTTATTATTATATACTATAATATTTCAAAATTTGAAAAAATTGAAACAAAGGATATTTTATGTCATGTAATTCTAGATAAATTTCATTAAAATTGTTAAGTTTCCTAGCTAATTTAGGCCTAGTTAAATTTCATTAAAATTGTTAAATTTCCTTGTTAATTTAGCCTAGTAAAATTTCATAAAAGTTTTCGCCAGCTAATTGGATAATTAAAAATTTAGATATAACATAAAATAAAAAAATTTAGACAAATTAAAAATTACCATGGAATATCCCAAACTGTCTCATTCGAAAAGTGAACACAAATCTAAGATTGTCGGCTACGATCCATTCAGCAGAATCGCAAGAAATTTATAAAATGTCTGTTCAGTTTAAAATCAGCTCAGAGAATCATTCCATCAGGCAAGGTTTGGTTTGGTATGTCATTCTACGGTCATCTTGTGCGCACGAGGGCTAAACAGGCCGGGACCTACAGTTGAACGTGGATTCCGAACCACCCACAAACATCCATGCCACCGCCACGATTCGAACCTGGATCCTGTGACAGATTAGCAAGGAGCTGAATGTTCGAAGTCAAGAATCGAAAACTTCACAATTCATCTTCAGAAACATTGTAGGACCCTCCCCCTTTTTTTTGCTGTGTTATATTTACTGATGAAAGCAATAAATTTAGACCAAGGTGTTGCGCAATCGTTTGGATCAAATCAAGATAATTTTAATGAAAATAAACATATTATATTCGTAAAACATGCTATGAAGGAGTGCTTAGTGCATATCATCTTCTAGGAATTGAGTGCATATCATCTTCTGGAGTTAGTTGGAATTTATGGATGGTACCTTGGATCAGTAAATGTATATTGACATCTTAAAAGAAAATTTTAAAAATGACCAATCAGAAATTGTGGTCTCTAGAGAGACCCGGAATCCGTCAAAGTTAATCCTACTCGCTCGAATGTTCGATGGTGGCTGCTCTGTAATTGGAAACAAATAATTAAACTGATTTCTATCCCAGATGTGCACCCATTAGAATATATTTGAAATTAACCCATTACAACCTATTCATTAACCCCGTTGAACCTATTAGAATATATTTTGCCAGAATTGAAAAATAATTTAAGATTTCGGATATATAACATCTCTTCAAGTCAGTCATGCATGAAATTTGGAACAAAATCGGTCCTGAATTTACTAAATATTATTTCGAATCGGTACTTGAACCACTAAAATTTGTTCTTGAAATTCATGATGATTCAATGAACTATTAAAAATTATTAAAAAAAAAAGTAGGTGCAATATTTATCTATCGATAATTGTTATCTGGAAATTAAAATTGTTATCATGAAACATTTATTCTTTCATCATATTTGAAACAAATTTATTCTAAACAAATCAAAACAAATCTAAATAAAATTAAGAACATGTTCGAATTCAATTGTTTCAAAGTAATAAATTTTATATGTTTTGTTTAATAATTTGTATAATTAGCACAATTCTGCAAAAACTTTTATGAGTTTACTTTTAGAAAACTTTTATTTTTTTTTTTTTACATCATCAGTTTTGAACCCATTAGAATATATTTGACTAGAATTAAAAAAAAATATATATATTTTGGATACATAACATCAAATCGGAATCAAATCAGTAATGCATGAAATCTGGAACAAAATTTGCCCTGAATTTACTAATTATTACTTCGAACTAATATTTAAACCAATTAAATTTATTCTTGAAATTTCTGGTGATTCAATTAACTATTTAAAATTGTTAAAAAAAGGTAGGTGAAAGATTTATTTATCGATAACTGTTATCTGGAAACTGGAATTGCTATCAAGAAGCATTCATTCTTTCATCATACTTGAAATCATATCATATTATCATATTTGAAACACATTTATTGTAAATAATCAAAATAAATCTAAATAAAATGAAAAACACGTTCGAATTAAATTGTTTTTAAATTAATAAATTTTCAACATCTTGTTTAATAATTTTTTTAACAATTTGTATAATTAGTACAATTTTGCAAAACTTTTATTACTTTTACTTTTTACTTCAGATTACTTTTAGAAAACTTTTATTTTTTTTCTAGATCATCAGATTAGAATACATTTGTCCAGAATTAAAAAAAATATATATATTTTGGAAACATAGCATTTCCTCAAATCAGTAATGTTAAACTATTGAAATTTGTTCTTGAAATTAATGGTTATACAATAAACTATTTAAAATTGATAAACAAGTAGGTGAAAGATTTATTTATCTATAATTGTAATTTGGAAACTGGAATTGTTATCAATTAACATTCAATCTTTCATCATCATATTTAAAGCACATATATATTCTAAATAATCACATTTATTCTAAATTTATTTTAATTATAATTTATTATACACATTAATTTATTCTAATTATAATTTATTATACACATTATTAATTTATTCTAAATTTATTATACACATTATTAATTTATTCTAATTATAATTTATTATACACATTATTAATTTATTCTAATTAATTTATTTCATTATTAAATTATAATTTATTATACACATTAATTTATTCTAATTATAATTTATTAATTTACACATTTAATTTATTCTAATTATAATTTATTATACACATTATTAATTTATTCTAATTATAATTTATTATACACTAATTTATTCTAATTATAATTTATTATACACATTATTAATTTATTCTAATTATAATTTATTATACACATTATTAATTTATTCTAATTATAATTTATTCAATTACACATTAATTTATTCATTATTTATTCTAATAAAACACTTCCGAATCATATTGTTTCAAAGTAATACATTTTTAATATTTTATTTAATATTTATTTTTAATTTAACAATGTGCATAGTTAGCACAATTCTGCAAAAACTTTTATGAGACACATCTATTTCAACTTGTGATGAATATCGCAAATTAATATTTTTTTTTTCAAAATTAAACCATTTCAATAAAATACAGCTTACTTTTTTTTTGCATATTTGTTATAAATTAGAGTTGGCTATAAATTTCTTCTTTCTTATTATGCAAACACCGTTGAAATACTCACTCGCCAGGATGTTTTTATTTGCTTTATTCTGATAGCACAATGATCATGTTTTCGTTTTCATCAAGAACACGAAGGTTAGTTATTTTTTTGCTGTTCGCAAAGATGTTTTTTATTAGCGTTCGTAAATTGTTATTCTTTTATTCGCGAATGAATCTGGGAAGTGGAAGTTGTAGTACACTTTCATATCTGGAATCGTCTGCGCAATGGAAAATTTGTTTACGAGTCGTTTCTTTATGTCGAATATCCGTTATGGCGCCAACGAAGCTGCTGGTTTATATTCCACGACTACTAGTTTTTGGAAAATGGCAGAGTAGAACATTTTTTTTTTTTTTTTTACCCTCGTGTGTGACCTCTGTTCCCCTTGTTTATTAAAATGCCAGTTGGTCTCCATTAAACTGTCTGCAAGAGATAGTGCTGCCATTGAAAAGTTTTAAATAATAACCGCGGAAATAGAGTGGAGTTGAAATGGTTCGTAGTAAATGATTCTGTTCCACGTGAAATATGTAAAAGAAATCTTAGAATCATTAGTGCAGGTTAAATTTCTTGACCGAGCGTAAAAGCATGGCTTATCTGTTTATATATGTAGATTTTTTTTTCTTTTCTGTCGGTTAATTTATGTTTTTGTTTTTGGATCAATTTCTCGGAACTGTGCATTGATGCAAGCCAATGAAATATATTCTTCCAATTTTTTTTTTTTTTTTTTTAAATCTTTAATCAGTGGCAATAATTTTCTTGAAAAAGGAGCCATAGCACACAGCGTTTTGGATATTTACGATGCATTAAAATGTAAACGGCATTTTTTTTTCTGTTGGTTCATTCTATACACATTTCACTGGAAATTTTTATGCCACGAACTTTATCACAATAACTTTAATTTTTACGTCTTTTAAATATGTATACATTTTTTTTTTTTAATCTTTTGACGAATGATTGTTTCAATACAGGATGTTCTTCTTGTGAGGCCTTAACAGGAAAATTTTGTGCTCTTTTTTATAGTGTGAACGTGAAATTAAATATCTCTATTAATTTAAAATATCGTTATTAACGAAGTAAATTGAATTAAATTAATAATCGATTAACCAATTCAAGAAAACAAGCATTTATTTAAATATGTTTAAAAATGTTAACGAGTTTTTTAATGTAGTATTTAACATTATATATTTCGATTTTGGTGCATAATGTCGAATCTTGAGTTCTTGAATGCAGTATTTAACATTATTTATTTTATTTTTGCTGCATAATGTCGAATCTTGAACTCTTGAGTGTAATATTTAACATTATTTATTTTATTTTTGTTGCATAATGTTGAAAAAAAATGCAAAATGCAATTATAATTTTTGTATTTTTTTTGGAAGGGGGGGGGAAGAGAAGAAAGAAAAATAGAGAGTCAGATGAATCTACTTACTTAGCCTTTCATTTTTATTAAAATAATGAAATAAAAAATTTTTTCATAAATTACGAGCATTTGTTGTTGTTACTCAAAATAAGTAATAGTAATATTAGTTATTAATTGTTGCTAAACTTATTTTTACAATAAATATTAAAAGAAAAATACCATTTTAAGAATATAATTTTATAAAGACCAGTTTATGAGTTTACTGTAATTAAGGTACTTACGTACTAACAGTACCTTGGCGACAAACTTGGCGTTTTTAAGTGTCGCCAATGGAACCCTGCAGATTTGGCGGTTTCAGTGGCGCCAATACAGTAACCCCTGCAGATTTGGCGCTTTTTAAGTGGCGGCAATCTAACGGCTGTAGATTTGCTGAGTTTCGATGCCATATTGTGATACGAAAATGCGTATTTGGGATTTGCCAGAAATGGAGCACGATGCAATTTTATTTTTCCAGGAGCGAAATATTTTACCAAAACAACGAAAATGTCCCAATTCCCATGACATGAAACTTTTATTTTGGTGAACGTAAGTTTTGGAAATGCAATTTCAGTCAGTGTGCACATCGTGTGGGACTCCGAAAAGACAACTGGTTTGAAGGAAGCAGAATTCCATTTCGTACAGCTTTGAGATTCATATACTGCTGGTGCGAGGAGTTGACGTCGATTACATTTTGTGAAAAGCAACTTGATATATCGGATAAAACTGTTATAGATTGGAACAATTACATGCGTGAATTATGTGTCTTGGATATGGTGAATAAACCAAAAAAAAAAGGTAGGTGGACAGATTGCATTGTGGAAATTGATGAAAGTTTGTTTAAAGTTTGTTACGTAAAAGTCGTTGTGGTCAGTATTACCCCAACAGTGGGTGTTTAGTGGTATATGTAGAGAAACAAGAGATTCGTTTTGTTGTCACTGTTCCTAGTTTTTAAGTGTGGATTG